>JAPXVT010000011.1:8184208-8194478 GCA_029823135.1 Acanthurus reversus
AAGGTGGCCGGGTAGTGCATCCGAGGGCTGGAGAAACGGCTCTCTGTGAGGGAGGAGAGGCCCGGGAACTGACGATCGAACTGACCGGGGAAAGGGCTCAAATCAGAAGAACCTACGGACACACACATGAAACTTTTCTTTAGCATAATCAGACATCAGCACTACAGCTGATATGATCACTTCCTTTTACCAGTTTGTCACTTCTGATTATGTGAAATGTGGCTTTGGCCTCTTAAAATATTTAGCACTTTGTCTTGCAGAGTATTTAATTGGACAAAAAAGTCCCTCGAAAAATAAACACAGTAGTGAACTGACTTGTATTTGATCAAATATTTCCAGTCACATATGTGTATTATCTCAGTTAGAAATGACTAATGGATTGTGTGGGCACAGTTTTGGAGGAGTATTTATTTCTAAATATTTTTTTTATTCAACAAATTCACTCAGTGCTGTTTTTCAATTCAACTCTTGAGTTTTTGATAAAGTTAACAAACACATCAGTCAAGTCCCACGCATGCAATATGTTTACGCCTCTGCATATTTATGTTCCTCTGTGTGTGTGTTGGCGCATGTTCATGTGCATAACTGTTTATGCATGTGAATGTGTGTGTGTGTGTGAGGGGGGTGCTAGGGTGTGTGAGTGAGGAGGGGGGTGTGTATGTGTGTGAATACTGTATGCACATAAAAAAAAAAAGCAGTTGGGATGAATCAGGAGCTGCACATGTGGAAACACTTTGAGCAGAAACAGTTTCCATGAGATCCATAATGAGGCAGGGCTGAGCTCTGATGTGGCTCCTCTCCTCGCCTCCCATCGGCTCCAGCGTGTGTGTGTATGTGTGTGTCCGTGTGCACGCGCGCCAAGCGAGTGAGTGAGAGAGCTGAGAAGGAGCTGCTCCATCTCACCCTTCGTTCCTCTCTTCGCTTTATCCCTTAAAAAATACCCAAAAACCACTAACTGGCTGTGGCGAGCTTCGCGCTGGGCGCAGAGTTTAAGGAGAATAGGAGGTCCTCCTCCTCCTCTCGCGCTCCCTCCCTCCCTCCTGTCTCCTCTCAGTGGTTTAGTCCAGCCATGGCGCTCTTATCATAAATCACCAGGCGTCTTCCGTGTCACCATGTCTGCTGCGAGAGGACAGGGGGTGGCGGGGAAGAGGAGGAGGAGGTGGGGGACGCAGTGTTTATGTGCAAGGAGGAATTGCGAAGCCGGGTTTGTCGCTCGCGTCAGATAGCATATGCTGCCAATTAGGGCCTTTAAACTTCCTCTTTCCACAAAATCTGTTGATTCACATAGAAATAGTAGGTGATTGTCTCCGCTGAGGAGCAGCAGTGTGATCTCAGACATAACCGGCGCTGTTCAATAAACTCCTGACTCCTGCCTTTAACATTTGGGCCTATTTTGGTTCACAAATGGGCCCTGTGATGATGAGCCAGATCGAACTTTATTAGCCTAAATAAAACCAGAGTGGTCCATTGTCTAAATATTTGGAAGGATTTTACAAACTTTAGAGCTTCGCTTCCGAATTCGGTGTTTTACTTGACTGATGAACTTTTGCAACAGCTTCTTAGCGACTGTAACAGTCAGTTACAACATCAGCAAATGAGCTGGATTGTGTAAAGGAGTGTGGGTGTGTGTGTGTGTGTGGAGAGGAGGCGGGATGGTGCAGATTTTGCGCTAGTGGATCCATATCAGCTTCTGCTTGTACTTGTCGGTACGTTCTGTGGCTGGATACAGTTACAATGCAGTCTGGCGAGGTGTCAACATGATCTCCAGAGATCTGAGAGCCTTAGTCACATCACTTAGAAGGCATTAAATGCTCGAGGTGTGCAAGTGGGTAAAGACGGGGGGCGAAGATTAGGCCTGTGTTTATGCGTGTGAACGTGCTCGTACATGCAAGCGTGTCACTTTGAGAACAAAGCCCTGACGCTCGTGAGATGAAAGCTGGAGGGAAAGATCAAACTAATCAAAGTTGACAAGGCAGCTGGCTGGGTTTTAAAACCTTTCTAATGCAGAGTCACACGGCCACGGCGCGTAATCACTCACCCTCGCTCGGGGCACACACACAGAGGAGAGTGGAGTACGTTAGCACAGGGAAACAGAAGGGGGAAAAAAGAAAAAACTCATATGGCAACGAGTCAAACAGGTGTACGGGGCAGAAACTTGTCTGGCGGCATGTGGGGAGTTTAAAGGAGCTTTCACGTTGAAGGAAAAAAAAGAGACAAATTAGAACACAGATGCTGCTGCTATGGCAAACAGACTGGCTAATGCAATTACCCAGAATTCCTTGTGAGAGTGGCGTATCGCTATAAAGACACTTTATTTGTCAGTCACGAGCCTGTTATTATCCCTGGGCCTGTTATTACCCATACTCGTCTGGGATCAAAAGCTTGGAGCAAGGAAAAAAGGAAACAATGTTTTTTTTCTTCCTCCGCTGTCATCCACGCCATCTAAACCGGCCTCTACAGAGACAGTCGAACTTTGACAACATGCGTCATTCCTCACATTCACGTGAGACTGAGCTAACAGCAGCTCCGAGCTGTGTCCGCCATTATTTAAGTGTAAGACAGCTTTTGTTTTGCAGTCTTTGTCTTTGTTTCTGCTTTGGAGTGTGCGTGTGTGCATGCACGTCTGTCTTTCTCCCCTTTCCTGCTTCAGCGTCTGGATTATTTTCTGGAAGTTTAGGCGGTCCTTATGGGACAAGGAGACCGGGTGGTTACACACAGTGGCAGAGAAGTTGTTCTACCTGGCAATCGTCTAGGCACATCACTGATGGCAGGCAGGCCCGTGCCTCGGCTGGAGGAGAGGGGGGTGGTGGAGTGGACTGAGGGGGATGCCATGGGACTCAGGTAGGATGGGTACGTCTGTTCATACGACCAGGGAGGAGAGGACTGGGACTGACGAGGGTCTGATGGGGAAAAATGCAGCGAGGGAAAGAAAGCAGGAAGGAGATAAGTAGCCCAGAAAGACATATAAAGATAGAAAACAGACAGGAAAAGACAGAATAATTACCAAAGGCCCATCGGCTGCTTAAATGTTGTTGTTGTTTTTTGTTAAAATGGGAGGCAAATTGACAAAAACATTCACAACAACCGTAAAGATTATCAGTGTCTCTGTTTCTCCGTGCTTATGCTTAGAGGTAAGTATCAGTTGGCCACGTTATGCAACATCCTCCATAATGACACATCTAATGTTTACCTTCGCAGAGAAGATCTTCCTGTTTGCCTTATAAAACATTGTGCTTGCAGCTGAGGCACAGAGAGCCTTGCTGGCATACACCCAGGGTGTAAACACACTAGCAGACAACCAAGAAAATAACTGGCGCACACACTTTCATGTGTGTGTGTGTGTGTGTGAGTGTCGAAACACTAGCATAGAGCATGAAAGTTAATTCATATTGCACTGTTTGTGGTCTGCTTCTTTGTGCAGGGATGAAATATTGTGAACATATCGCTGTGATTTACTAATTAGGTGAGTTTCCATTTAAGGATGCTTCAGCAGCTGCCAAGCGGTGTGTAGGATGATTTTGGATGACTGTGATGCTCCTCAACTAATGTTCAAAGTTAAAAAAGAAAAAACGAAAAACATTTTATTTAAAAAAAAGACCATGTATTGACTTAGCTGTGTTGCTATTCAGAGCGTGAAAACTACTTAAAAAGAGAAAAGTGTTAAACAGTTAGCTAAAATATAGTTTCTAAAAAGTTTAGACAAATAGTTAGCAATAATAAACAGTAATGGATAAATGTTGACTATAAAATAATGTATAAATGGTTAAAAAAGTCAGATAAACTAATGAATAAACAAAAAAGTAAACAGTATTTGATAAATAGTTTAAATAGCATAAAGTAATAGGTAATAATCAAAGGTGGGTGAAATTTGTAGACAAACAGTTAAATTAATGAATAATATGTTGAAATAATTAGCTAAAACTAATGAATAAATGGCTAAAATAGCTAACAGTACTGAATAAACAGAGTAGCTAAATGTAGCGCTAAAATATTGAACTGATTAGTTAAAACCTATGAATAAATGGCTAAAAGAGCAAACATTACTTGATAAACAGAGGAGCTAAATGAAGCGAATAAAAGATAGAATTGTCAAAAGTAATGGATATATGGTTGAGACAGATAACAGTGTTTGAATAATGGCTGACATAATTAAATGGGTAAATGTTCAAATCACTGAAAACTGTGGAAGGATACACAGTTGAGTCAGTTAGCTAAAATTACTCAATAAATGTCTCAAATCATTAGCTGAAACTAATGGAAAATGATTAAAAAGTCTAAAGGGTATTGAAAAGTGGTAAGCTATTACTACTGGACAGTGTGCGAACTACACCACTGCTTTTGGGGGAGCTTGCCAAGGGGGAGAGGGGGGACGACATGGTGCTTGCACTTGTGTCCATTGATTTAGACTTTTTGGTAAACCTGAAGTTTGCCAGTAAATTTCCACGTTACATTTACGAGAAAACCGAGCAAAACAATTGGGCTTTGGCGCACAGACTGAGTGAGGCTTGACTGACAGTGAGTGACAGTGATTGACACTGCGCCGCCACACTATGACGGTAATGGCAAGAACTGCATGCATGCTGGCATCTTTATTAAAGGGAACTAGCTGAATTATAAGTGCTCATGTCTTATCAAGAGGAACCCGGCTCCCCTTGATAAGACATGAGTTTGCACCCCGCTATTGGATAAATAAAACAGCTAAGAAGTTACAAAATCATGCAAATCTCTGAGTTGCAAAGACTAGGCATTAAACAACTGAAAAAAAATAGAGTCCACACACTGGATATGAGGAGTGATTGATAAGATCATGTTTTTATGTTGAAGGAAATAAGTTAAACAGCTCATGTTACATGTATGTGCAGTTTAACTCTTCGAATGATATGCAGGAAGTTGAAGCTTAATAACTTCTGTGGCATGTCTGTTTCTGGTTATTGAAATGTGCAAGTCATCACTGTCTGAGAAAAAGGACAACAATGGCCTTCATATAGTCAAGTCTGCTTTTTTTCTTGTGTTATAAGAAGGGACATGGCCTCAAGAATCCTTGGGTACCCAATGACTGCACATTAATTACCATCAACCACCCCTTCAATTACCCATCAATGTCTATCAATCACCTCCAGTAACACTTCAATAAAAATACCATTGCAAAATACAAAATCACCACTTTAATTACAATAAATTATCACAGAATTGTACTTGGGTTTATCTGACAGCAGACTTAAGTGCTCTCATCGAAGTCACATTTGGATAAAAGTTTCTCACATGCAATGCCCAATCTTGTGTATGATACTCATCACTTACTGCCACGCTGTTACACAGTTCAACCATTACTTAAATAATCCACTAAGTCACTCTAAAGCCATGCAACAGAGTCACTAAGCGCTAAAAGACAACCTGTGACAAGTCTACGGGGATGTAGGCGATCGGGTAGCAACCATCCCGAACCGTAAGAGATAGTGTTACCTTCTAGAATGTAGACTGATGGAGTGACGGGGGAGAGAAAGACAGACGACCTTAGAGGCGATGTAACGTACGTAATGTTCTGTGGTCCCATCGGTAAGTGCCCATTGCTTCGATTGAGGGTTGATATTTCACCATACAAACGGTAAATGTTGTTTGTGACTGACCCTTGCTTTTTTAGCAATACACTTAATGTGTGTGATGTGTGGTGCACATTGTAGATGTTACTACTCCTTCAATTAATTCTTCAACCGTGCTTTACTTGAACAGCGACTGAACTGAATGATTGCTCAGCCTTAATTTTGTTTGCTTAGATCCAGGCCATAAAACCATAAATTTATAAATCAAAAGAAATATGATAACCCAACAGGTAAAGCCTAAAGCTGTTTTCTTTCATTTTCTTTCTTCTTTTTTTTTTTTTACAAAGCTTTCATTGTTGAGAACAGGAATATAAGGTCTCGATATATTTTGTGGAATGGCACCTCTGACAGATAACATATGCTTTGAAATGCAATTCTAGCCACCTGCAAATGTTGTGCAGTGAAACAATTTTGTGTCTGAATGACACAAGACACTGTCAACTCCTAACCAAGTTATCCCAGAAGGAAAACACTTCTGCTCCTTTTACACAAAGGTCGTCAATACCACCGCAACAAAGTGTGATTTTAGATAGCGTGCCGTGTGTTGCAGACCACGAAGAGGCAGGACGGACATGACAACAGTGTCAGCGCCTGGTGTTACGCTTAAAATACATATCGCGCTACACTCTCTAAAAAAATAGCAACGACAAAAAATGAATCGAATAATTATTTACCTTTTCTTTTATACGGCAGTTAATTCCGTCCTAAGCTTGGAGAGTAAGAAGCTCCCTGACCTCGCCCTCTTACCAGTTTGCCCATGTTTTTAGCTGCTGTTCTTCCCCTTTGAGTTAGTTGCTAACTGCTGCTAGCTATTTTTAAATCTCTCACTAGTGGGTTTCACTCCTAATATGTTAATGTCACTAACATTTTTATGGATAGACGCCAATTCGGCTGTGTTCTTACGCTCCTTCCTGGCTCAGACACGAAACAACGATGACCTCCTCTCCTTTTAGCTTTTGTAACTTTTGTCAGGAACGGCGAGGCGCAATAACGGAGCAATATTCCCACCTTGTACAGGCTGTTAAAAAAGTTCGTCTTTCACATGGGGTTCAGAAGTCAAGATCCACTACAATACGGTAATATTCTTGGTGTAACAGCGCTTGAACTCAATCTTTTGTGGGTCTGAGGTGAGAGCTGAGAAATCGGTTGCTTACCTGTTATCTGCGTCTGTCCCTGCGGGCTGAAGGAGTTTGCCACTGTGTTGAGAGTTGGCCGGGGTCCTTGAGTGGGAACGGTCACCCTAACCCTCATCCTCTCCAGCTCACTAAGGCGGTCTGAGAAGAGACCCGTCTTGGGAGGGTCTTCGAGTTTTTGACGATGCCCTGCGATCACACACATAAACAATGTTCGGTTGATAAGGAGGATACTAAAGTTTTATTAGATAACAGTGTTTATTACTGCTGTGATGTTGCATGCAAACCACATTTTTATCAATGTGAAAGCTCCCTGACAGCACCTCGCTCTGTTTGATTAATGATCTCAAGTTGTTTGCTGTTCTCTTAAGTTTGTCAGTTTCCTTTACGATGGACATCAAATGACTCAGTTCTCATGTGTACCGTGGTTTACTTTGCAAACATGGTTCTTGCTCCAAAACAAAGAGGTGGCACAGAGGCTTTTGGGAGTGGGATGCTACATCCTGTTAATCAACAAAGGCAATTACCTTGTGCCACCTTGCATGAGAGAAAAACAAGGAGTTCAGACAGCGCAATGTGAGCGAGAAGTTGCAAGAACACTTAGTTTTTACCTGAGGCTTCTTCCTCAGGTAAACACAAGCTCTCACGCCATCGCCTCATTATCCCCACAGGAGTCGTAACCATGCCAAAAATATTTTTACTCATTCTTTTCCTGCATTCCTCTGCCGATACTTTTACAACCTTTATACCCCTGACTCTATTCTCGTCGCACTCTCAGGCTGGTAACTCTAGACTGCTAAGGTATACAAATACAGCACACGCACACTGCAAACACAGATTATGCACAGAAACACAAGACATTGTGTCACTTGCCCTGTCTGAGCAGGCCCATTTTTTACCCAGCAGTGCTATCTGCCTGTCAGTGGAAAACCTATGAAGGGGACCAGGTGTAGACTGTAGTTTAGCAAAGGTGGGGTAGAAAGAGAGGCCTGTACACACAGTCCTTTTTACCACTGACACAGGCCTGTGTCAGTGTGTCTGTCTGGTCTTGCACTATGTTCCCCCGTAAAGGCGGTAAAGTAAATATCAAACAGCGGAGAGTAGAAACTCCTGCTGTGCTTGGCAGAGCTCCATCTGGCTCAGACAGAAACAGTGAGCTACTTCAGAATCCTGCTCAACCTGCTGCCTGCGCTGGGAACAAAGGCCTGGCACAACACCTATAATAGTGGGTGGTGGTTGAGGAGAGAAAAGAAAGGAGGGAAAATCTTTGCAGAAACATCTTCATTTGTGTCACTGCATCGCTTTAAAGAAGATCAAAGCCATTAGATAACAGCCTCACAGGAGGTCCTTGTGGACTAACAGTCGAACATGTGAATTAAAAACCTCCAGCTGAGGAGCTTATTTCCATGCTGCCCCTTCCTCTCTCTCTCCCTCTGAAGGTTTCTCGTTCACTTTCATCATCACATAAATGCAGAATAAAAATAAAATGATCTGCCTCAACCTTTATGCAGCATTTTTCCACTGTTGCAAGAATATTTCTTTCAGCCTCATAAATATTTTTATAATCCATCTGAAACTTTTCACAACAAATTCATTTTTTCTGGAACAACCGCTCGGAATTCTGCTCTGCAACGGCCTGAGAATGGCGGCAGTGAAACAGCAGTCAGTGACAGACAGACAGACCACGATTTTTATGACAATGACGTTACTCGGCTGGCATCACGAGTCCTTCAAAATAAACAGACAATCTCATCATCAGCTTCCTTACATAGCTGCTTTGGAACGCGAATAATATCGGCTACTCAGAAAACCTCAGCTCATTGAAGTCTTTTTTTGCTTTATAATATAACTCATGGCCATTTTTCATTAATAATATTTCTCCATCGTTCCTGCGGATAATTTGTGCCTCTCGCTGGCATTCCTCATCTCTCTGCGCAAGCTGTGCCCAGTCAATCATAGCGTTTCCATTTTCAACAGACCAAATTTCTATTCTAAAAAAGCCCTGGGATACAGTGCGGCCTTTGTGCACGGCCCGTCTCCTAGTGATGGGAATAAATAGCAATGGAAGACCAAGGGAGATGGTGGGGGGGGGGGGGTGGTGCGAGGAGGAGGAGGCCCATGGAGAGGAAGAGACCCTGATGACCAGTAAATTAAGAGCTCTGGATGGTTCTGAAGCTGTCAGGTCAGGCAGGCTCAGTGAAGACTGCAGCGAATGGTGAAACAGTTAGAGAGGGTTTAGGATTTCAAAATCTTTGAGGAAGACCCAAAAATACAGAAAGATATCTGCATGTGTGGTGCCAGTCATAAGTTTTACTGAGTTGAGTGAAGACTAGGGATCAGGATCATCAATTTTTACTGATATTGATACCATTATTGAGACTCCTCTACTATCCAAGTCTTCATCAATTGACCATGTTTTTTAGCACAACTGGTAAACGCGTCATAATTCCACCTCTAATATCTATTTTGGAGGCCTGTTGCTGGACAAACAAATATCTCATCCAAACTGTTGAACACATCATGTTAACGTTTTGGGTTTTTTTAAATGTTTGCCTTATAGTCATTTTACTGACAGGACCTTGAACACATCATAATGTAAATTTATGGCTCCTTCTTTAGTTTGCGAACTAGCTCTTGTCCTGCCAATTTCAACGCAGATTTCCACGTTGAATTACTATTTTTAATTTCAACGGACTTGCTACAAAGTTTGTGTGTTCTTACCATAGCTGCTTTGAGTAGAGGGGGAGGATGATAGTCCTGCAGCAGCAGCAGGAGATGGAGTGCAGCAGAGTTTTGTTTTGTTTTTTAACTCAAAGACGGTCTGAGGTAACGTTACTGCATTTTGACTTAAGTTAAAGCACAATGTTGAGGATGTAGGTTGTGTCCCTGCTTACAAGAAATTAATTTGCAACATAAAATGCATCTCACTTCCTCCTCATCTTTGAATCGCTCGGCACATTTCGCTATTCTGCCAATCAGCTCACTACAAAAATTTTTCTTTGTTTAGTTTATTACCAGTTGGCTGGCAATTTAGTTTTATTCAGCAACTTTATTAGATATTTGCGTGCTGGTGATTTGATTTAAATGGCGTGACTCAGCTTGAGATATAACATTATGTTGTAGGACCCACAAGACTCGATAGCGGTATTGCTAAGCTCAAATGTTATTGATTTTAGGGTTTTGAAATACGCGGAGCCAGGTCCTTAATATAAGCGGTATTTGATCCCTATACCTGGTGACAAGGTAGACTAGAATATGTCGTTTTGGCCACCAGGGTTCCCTCAAGCATAACTTTAAAAACAAAAGTCGTAGCTTGAGTCCTTAGGTAGTGTCAGACCAAGGGATTTGTTTATTTCATTTATAAACAGCCATCATTAAAGATGAGAATCTATCTGACGACTCAAGCAGAAATGTTCATGGATGAGCTGAAGTATTAAAGTTTTATTTATGTAGTCACGTATGCCTCTTTCCTTACTTTCTGAGGTACCACCTGGTGTGCCCCACGTCTCCACTGACAGGTGACAAAATGAAACACTC
>JAPXVT010000011.1:8635009-8648234 GCA_029823135.1 Acanthurus reversus
TCACAGCCCAGGCAGGAGGTGGTGGAGCGGGATTTGGGATTAGCTGGGCCACTTTAAAGAAGTCCTGTCAGATCTCGCAGTCTACTACACACACACACATACACACACTCACACACAGAGTTGAGAATATATGAAACTATCCTCATAGCCCGGCCAGCGGGGAGAAGGCTTATGCTACCGTCTGTGATCTCTTGTAAGGGGGTAGTATTTAAGGTGGTGTGTCTGTAATTCTAGTTTTTTAACACACAGCCTATTTATCACAAGAGAGGGAAATGTGCCGGTAGTGTGCTGCACACATACACACACACACACATGGGCATGGATCAACTGGGTCAGTGTCCACTGAAAGAGGCCTGATTAAACAATAGCCATCAAACAGAAGCAACGCCAGGCCTTTTATCTCTGGAGACAGAGTCTGAGAGACGTTCATCACCAAATAGAGGACACATAACATCCGCTTAAAGCCAAATTAAATTGGGCCACATGCTGCATCCAAGTGGGGGTTCAGAGGTAAACAAAAGGCTGTCTGACAGTGACCCTCTATTATGCCATTTGAGCAGACAAAGAGTTACTTAACCGTGCATGTTTGCATGCTCACAACGTTCTGTTGCATACTCCTTTCATCAGTTTCTTCGGTGCTTGACAGACAGGTTTCCAGGTTCAATTCTTGCATAAATATATGCCATCAAAAGGGTCTGCAAAATCAGTTTGAGCTGAGACACTGTGAAAATATCTAAAAATCCCTCACATTGTGGCCAAAATCCTAATAACAGCTGAAACTTGGAGGATGTTGCCAATTCACTTTAAAACTTCTGATAATAGAAGAGTCATGGTTCCTCGCCGCAGCAGCAGTGAGGCAAGAAGCGACTTCGTTTTCATGTGTTTGAATCTGAAGTTTTGTGAATAAAAGTCAGAGTGGTGTACGTAAGTAGGTCGAGGAGATGTTTGCGATTCCTCCACAGTGTATTTGTTGCGAGCTTCAATAATATCTGACACAGTATTAATTTCTCTTTGCTCAAGGACACACGCTTGCACCTGTATTTCTCCCTTCGAATGTGCTGAAATGTCATGAATCTTGTCAAAGAATGGATTGACGTCTCCCCGGCAATGAAGTCTACAAATGGCTTCCCTGTTTTCTCTGTTCTTTTGCCGAAATGGAGAAAAACAAATCAATAATATGGGCTGCTGGTTCTCTTTCACTTTCTCTTCACTCCTTTCCTGCCGCTGACCTTTTTGCTAACATGCACTTCCCTTGTGTTACAGATACCCCAAACAATTTATTAAATGGAATGCAAAACCTGACATTTGCAGCTTTTTGGTTGGTTACCCGCTAAAATATGGAACATGCCATTTGCTTTTCATGTGACCCCTTGGGCTCCCGAAAAAGCCCCTACCCTCCTTTGCTCCACTTTCCATACCTTGTCTGAGTATCAATCTGTTTTGCTATTTTTCGATTCCATCAGAGCTCGGGCCAGAGGATTTGACATTTAAGTGACAATTGTTCCCTGACCTTTTTATAAATCTGCCCCCCTGTTTGGTTCTGCCCACCGGGACGAGATCAGAGGCACCGTGCCCAACTGAGAGCGTTAGCGGGCAGAATTCTCACACGGCTGCTAGCTTTTGGAAACATGACAAAAAGGAGCGTGATGTGCCAGAGTTAGGGAGAAAATTTAGGTTCTGCCTGTAGGGCTGCGCATAGTGATCAAGCATGACAACGTGTGAAAATGTATGAGGCTGCAGATGCCGCATGTAGCAGGAAAGGTCGCAAAGGAATATCTGATGTAATAAGCATGCACACTTGCTGATATAAACATATAACACTTCCAAACACACACACACACACACTCTCTCGCCTGTTTCCTGAGTGGTTCCTACCTAGGAAGGAGACACAGACTTTGCAGAAGGTGTTGAACTGGAACTTGTTGGCGGCCTCCAGCAGCGTCTTGGCGTTGGCCGAGTCGATGACCAGCGATCCCGTGTAGACGAACTCGAGCAGCAGCTCCAGCACGTCCGCGCTGATGTTGCTCATTTTCAGCTCCAGCACCTCCCCGCTCCGCGTCTCCCCCGACGACCTGATCAACCAATCAATCGGCAGAGAGAGGTGAGTTAGGGATGCTCTGAGAGGACGGGCGAGGGACCAAAGACAAAGAGAGGATAAGGACACAGATACGTGTATGTTACGCACGACACCCTGGGCCAGAACGAGAGTGGGGAAGAAAATAAGAGAATCATTGCACAATAAGATAACAACGTAAAGTAAAACAGGGACAGAAACAGAACTTTGGATGGTTTCTACTTTTCTATAGGGCTAGCAGATTTGCAACTATATTGCTGCATCTGAAACAAAATGTCCTCTCTGAACAAAGATTAGGCAAACAAAAGTTATTGCTTTGTTTCAACAGGCATGCTTATCACGTGTGTTTTCATGTATGCATAGTTTAGAGGTGGACATGCATACATGGCAGGGTACGTACTCGTATGAGCTATCAGACAGAAAACAGAGAGAAAGAAAGTGACGGCACAGTTCATACACTGACATATGACAGAATGTGAAGTACGCTGGTTAAAGCATGTTGTTTGTGAGCCTACACGGCTGCCGTGTGCATGTTTGATATTAAAGCAGGAGTATCCGCTCCAACTGGCATGGTGGAAGAGGTGCCAGGGAGTGCTTGGATGAGCAAATTAAATAGAATATGATATCCCTTCGTAATGCAGAGCCTGAGATGTGTGGGGAGTGGAGGGGCTGCTTTCAGAACTGGGCCACGTTTCGACTTCAGTGGGATCAAATGCCAGAGATTAGTTCACATGCAGGATCCCCCAGGGGAGGTATGAGAGAGTTAAATAACACCTCGCCACCCGTGTTTAATGTCCCATGTGAAACAATAATCCACTCAAGGGCAAAATAAATGGAATCAAAGCCCCCTGAATGCATGCCCCCACTAGTATGTCTCTCTTCCTGTGGCTATGGACTTCCGCAATATGAAAAGTGGGCTACATTGAGATGGATGGAGGCTGTTTGCTTCTGTCACTCTCAGTAGCATAATGATAAGGCTCTGTCTGTTTCTGTGCGTGTCTGCATGTGTCCCTTTTGCCTTTTTCTGTTGGAACCAGTTTGTTGGATTAGAAATCATGACAAAACAGTCAGCATTTAGTCAAGACACAGACAGCGAAACGAACAAGATGAGACAGGTAGACAAAATGGTTAGAGTGGAGATGTGAGAGCAGAGGTTGGGGAAGTTTGGGGAGTGGAGGGGGGGGCTCGATGAGGAGGAAGCAAAAGGGAAAGGGAGGCAGGGCGAGACGGTTCTTCCACAGGGAGCCAGCAGCCATCCTTCCGAGGGAGGGGTTGGGTTGTTCCATGACTGTGCCTTGGTCTTTTAAATAAGAGATATCCCCGCCCACCCCCGAAAAAAATCACCATCACACCTAAACAGAGCCTTTGTCCCCGCTGCAATAATCATCAGTAGCCTGTAGTGTATGAACTGAGACATTAGTCGTCATTTAAAGCGCACTCAGGAGGTGAGAGGGGAGAAGGACATCCAAAAAAAATTAAAATAAAAGACAATGGCATTTGTCTCTGGATGGACATTGGCTGGAAAAACCAAGGCAGTTACTCTTTTTCCTCCTGCAAAGCAAAAAGCCACATAGTGTTATTGCCCTTTTTCCTGCACAAAGCCCTGCAGTGGGGGCAGGTAGTAAGACAGAAAGAAGGGAGAGGGGAGTGTCGTTTAGGGTTAAAGTGATGGAGGGAGGTGTGAAAGAAAAGAGGGGAGGGGGGGAGCTAAAAATAAAGGAAGAGCATGCTCATCAACCTGCTCAATTAGTGCAATAGGAACCAGCTCGAGTGGCAGTTTGTTTTGTCTGAGCACTTATGTTATGGAAATGACTTTCCCGGAGCTTCTAAAAGAGGTGGATATTTATGCTGCGTCTGATTGCAGACTTGAATTTAAAATAGTGACAGAGGGAGGCAGGGAGGACAGGAGAGACAGAGGAGGAGAGATCGGGCGAGGAGGGGAAAAAAGATGGGCACACTCAGGCAAAGAAATTTGTTTGTGAAAAATGCACCACTTATTCAAGAGGAAGTCTTAAAATCAGCAGAGACTGTCAAAATGGTGGTGAGCAGAGGCAGAGAGGAAGGAGGGGAGCTGCAGCGCGCGCACACACACACACACACACACACACACATACGTACACACACTTTTTCTAATACATCCTTCAACCTAAAAAAAGCCCATTTTACAGGGAATACATTAAGCTTGTTCTTACCAGACCATCTCTTCAGTGGAAGTACATACATTACCAAGATAGGTTAAGATAGAAAATCATTTAGATGCAAAGCCTGCACCGTGTGAGCTAAAAACGGCACGCATTTACATCTTCTGTCACGACATAAATCAGAAATTAATTATAAAAATAAACAAACATAATGTGGTGGCTTTTCAGCGTTAGTGTTCTTGTTTTGCTTGTGTTTGCGTTGTGGTAGAGAGGCAACAGTATTCCATCCGTAACATGAGTTTTTCTACGCGAGGCTTCGAGGCTATCTGGCAGGAACAAGTCTAGCTCGTGTCAGACGCTCTGAAGGACAGAAAGGACAGGGTGACAGGTGGAGAGCATAAAAGCCCAAACCTCCGTCCAAGTGTGAACACAGGGCCATCAGCATGAGAGGAACGACCGGACGTGGATATTGGATTGACAGAACTCTTGATAGAATGGCTTTACTTAAAAATAGAAGGTTGTTTTGAGGAGTAGCGACAGAAAATGGAAGAACAACCATCTATGTACGAGTGCCGATGGGTTGAAAATTGACTTTTAATTTGAAATCAGCGCTGCTTTAACACAAATGGAAGAACTGCAGCTTTACCACGACAGGATCACCCAACTTTAGTGGTATTTAGCTGTGCAGAAAGTTTTTACTGGCCAGTGACATATCTGCCTTCAACCAAAAGCAATGGAGGTCAATGCAAATTTATTGGTCATTCCACATTAAACCACAGCAAAGTCCAGATATAATATCCTGGCTACTTAAGCTAATCCCCATTTCATTAAAACTACTTTCTCCAAAACTATTAGCCTCCATGCAAACTGTGAAGAGTCTATTCTGTGAATTTGACAATGATTTTTTAATGAAAACTCCTCATATTTACACATATTTCTGAGCCCCCTTGTGACCCTTCTGTTATGCAGACATGGCATGTTTGAAGCTCTGTACTGTGAAATTCTTTCTTTTACTTTTGGATAACATCTTAGTGAAGGTAACCTGTCAAAAATGAAGTGCAACAGTTACTTTTATGTGGCAATTTAGGGGCATTTACAATGCAAATAATCTGCTCTCGCATAGTAGAACCTGCACGAGCAGGTGGCTTTCATTGGGCTCAAATCAGCACTTGACTGCAAAACCTCTCAGAAACATAAAAGATTTAACAGAACAATATGAAAATATTCTTGCATGAGGCCTATTTTTACCGTCTGCGCTGTTCTTCTGAAAGATGAGAGCAGTGCTATACAAACTAAAGTGCATTCACCTCTGTTGCATATGGGCAGGGGCAGAATTTCTCCAAACTTGGTCCAAAAAACCCCCAAACTTCCTGCATGGTTAAATAACACCAAGTGAGACAATACGGTCTGAATAATAATTGGGGTGAACTGAACCTTTAAACACAGCCAGTCAGAACAATGATGCTAATTGAAATTTGAGGGCAGTATTACGGTGTCCTGTCTTCCCCTCAGGCTGAATGGAGCAGATGAGGGCTGAGCAGTGCACTCAGGGCTCAGCTGCAGTGTTCACACCGTAAAGGGCTTTAACACAGCTCTCTACCCATCTCATAGTCATAACACTCTCTGACTCACAAGCATAATAAAAAAAGAAACCCATGGGTCGACAGAGAGAGGAGAGGGGAGGAAAAACAAACGGCATGAAAGCATGTGTCAGGACCGCTCAAAGATTCTGGGGCTTTTTACATAACTGTGCGGCGGAGATGCAGTGGCCATAAATTAAATGCCTGCAGAGCGCACTTATTGAAAAAAATCCTGTGGGGTAAAATGGAATTACCGCAGATGATCTGTCTCTCTGCACTGTGCACCAGCCCTTTAAAGGGTAGGGTAATAGGTTTATGGGTGGGGGCGAGGGCGGACGTGCGCATACATTTTGGAGGGGCATTTCATCCTTCAGGTATCAGGGGGTAAGATGGGAAGTGGCATGAACACCAACTGAAGGGGGTGGCCGAACGCCTGAGGCAAGGGTGGGCAGTGGTTTGAAAGACGGGGGGGGGTCATACATTTTTGTATTCTGTGGAAAACTAAGAATGCGGAAAGATTTTAAATATGCCTGAGAAAAGCACCATTTTAAAATTTCTTTGCAAACTCGTACCTAATTTGACTGAGGCGTATCTCCCAATTTCCACATATTCAAGCAAATTTTTATAATTACTTTGCCATTCCATGCTGCTAAATTTCAGCTTTTGGCCAATTAATGCCTTCAATTTCTTCAGTGAGTCACTGGGTTGCTGTGTGTGTGTGTGTTTGTAAGTGTGTGTGTGTGTGTGTGAGTGTGTGTGTGTGTGGGAGGACCAGGGAAAATAAGTGTGATGTGCACTCCCTCACCCTCCAGTATTACATCTCTACTTTCTCTCAGACTAATGGCAGCCTGCCTGGATAACACACAAGAATTATGTCCTTGCATCCTACTCACGCACGCGCACGCTAAAGCACGCATGCAGTAAAACACCTGCACACGCTTCATGTCAAGTACATTTGCACACGCACACATTTTCCTGATCTCAAGCACAAAACGTACACACACGCGCGCGCCGTGGTGGTTTATAGCAGGCTGACAGGGGTTTTGAACGACAGCGAATGTCTCCTGAATGAGATGGGTGAGGGAGGGCGGGTGGGATGCAGAGCATTTAAGGAGATGAACTCCATCTCTCTCTCTCTGTCTCTTGTTTGACCTCATAAAGATGTGGACAGTAGCGAGCCACGTGTAGCCTCAGCATAATTTCAGCTGCACTGAAAGAGTGACCTGAGCTGCACATGGGAGGCTGTAACTCAACGACAGACAGGCCTTTGGCTCTCTTAGCGCCTCTCTGTCCGAGCCTGCGGCACTCTGCCTGGCTGCAAACACCTCTCAAATACGAACTAAGGGGTCCTCTACTCTCCTTTTACACTCTCTGCCTGATCTTAATTTTAATCATTTGTTTTTTCCTTTCTGTTCCTCTCTTGTCTAATTTACACTGCTCTAATATCCATAAAGTCAAGGTGCCACATGCCTTATAAAATCAACAGATACTGCTGACGCTGTCTTGTTAGCATAATGCTGATGATCACGACTTCATTACATTACACCGAAGACGTCTTACAAAATGAATAATTAGTACCAGAAATTCATTAGATATTCTCCAGAGTGAAGTCAAATGAGAAGATTTCTATTTTACACATAATTTCACGAAAAATGACAGTGTTATGACAATAAATCAAAGTAGTTTTACAATTAATTAACCAATTAATGAGAACTTGCTCTATTAAACTGTCAAATTAAACAAGAAAAATAAGACAATGTAGGCAGCAGCAGGCATGAGGATGAGCTTGATGAAATTCAGCCCGCTCCTCTGGGAGCCTCGCTGTATTTTAGGGGCCCTGTCTTTACGCATAAATGATTTGGCTTTGTCCTGGATAAGAGGCACAGAAGAGACAATCTGATAGACAGGTTGACCAGCATGTGGGCTTCAGTTCTCTCCAAAGTCACTTCAGTCTCTCAGGAAGCTTCTGTGCTATCGTCAAGGTCAAAGGAAGGCTCAGTGTCTGTTTTTTATTCATGGGGTGAGTTTGGGTGTAGCTGTCATGGAGATGAGTGGCCCAAGTACAGACACAGTTCTGTGGCTTTTCTCTCTGGTCTTCCTCTTTCCGTTCCCATTCAGAAGGAACAAGTGTATCAGCGGTGAGTGAGGAGGCCGCGGCAGCTGATAAGCAGCTCTCCGCTCTCTGATGAGCTCGCAGTGGAGGCAGCATGGCTGCAGGGCAAAGTGGCAAACTCCCCTAAGGCGTTCCAGTGGCCGTGTTAGAGTATGTGTGTGTGTGTGTGTGTGTGTGCGTCTGTCTGTTTGTCTTTGTCTCTGCTCGGCACTTCATCGCTAGCCATGCAAGCAGCACACACTCGCACACGCTCAGACAACACCAAGGCGACAAAACAACTTTGGGTCCAGGGGACTCTCAATCAGGCCGAAAACACCTGCAAGGATTTGAAGTAAGGATAGTAAGGACATTAGGGAATTATGGTATTCCCTCGCCGGAAAACAAAGCAGATAAAACAGGCAAACTTGCGCTATCAGACTGTTCACAGTCATATTCATGTGCGTGCACACAAATCTAGAGACAGTATAAAGGTCTGTGGCTGACACACACACACACACACACTTACACACACACTTGAATGCAGATAGGAATATCACAAAAACAAAACAGCCCATGAAGACAAAAAAATATGGAGCATGAAGGGCACAGTATTAGGTGAATACTTCGATCCACATCAAATGAATGTGTTAGTGAAGGGTGGTGTTAACCTGTGAAAGTGGTGGTTCAGTAAGCGGTCTTAGAATGGCTTTTGTTTCGTCCCTTGTTTATGACTCTGAAATGTCTTTTTTATTACGCTAACCAAGATTTATTAGCACATGAAAAGGCTGTTTTGCAGCAAAGAAAAAAAGAAAAAAAAAAAGTCAAGAATTAGCAACAGAAAAATATAGTAGCTTGGGAGACAAAAATCCCTCGGCCCACAGAAGACAGTGCGGCTTTGGTGAATTACCACCCAAAGTGCAGAATGTATGATTCTTTTGTTTTGGCCCTTTGGTGAGTTTTAAAACATCCCCAGTCATGGAACATTTTCACTGCTCATTAAAATGGAAATGTGGTTAAATTGCCCTACATGGGGAGGAAAGGTAATGACGAGGGTTGACCTTTTTTCTCCAGTTTCAGATACATTCATTTGAGCGGGAAGAGGAAGGAATGGCTGCTGGCCCTGTGCTAGGAACCAAAGTCTTCACACACCTGCAAGAGAGAGAGGGGAAGGGAAAAAAAAAAAAAAAAGAAGCGACACAAATGCGCCCTATGAAAAGAACAGATTCGATCAACAGCTGGTGGGAGGGGAAGCGAAGGCAAACCTTTTCACCAGGTCCTTGAAATACAAGCTGCAGGAAGCTAGAACATTTTGGTGGACTTCAAACTCTTTGCCTTCAACAATAATTTTCAGGTCTGTAAACTCTTTCGCTCTGCGCTGTTGGTTCAGCTCCTTCAACATCTCTGTAGAACAAGAAAAAGAAACAGACAACGCCACATTTGGGTTTAGAATTTTTCCGCTCTCTCATACATACATGAGCAACAATAGCATGGCAACAAGAAACCACAGAAAATGTTAAAACGTGCAGTTTGTGGAGCACAGTATTTCTGGCCAGTGTTAAGGAACAAGTTCATTATACGATAAAAGGAAGTGACAGATTTGATCAAACATTTCGGCAAAGGCAAAAAGGAAATGTGCATTTAAATATGTGGCAGAAAAGGAAGCATGTAAAAAAAAAAAAAAGGAGTAATAAGCTCTTATACTGCACACTGTACTCGGGAATATACATTAGCCACAAAGCATGCTAGTGGATAACATAGAGCTAGAATATGAGATCAAAACCTCAATCATTATTATGAGAAAAGACACTTGTATAACTGTATTTGATGCATTATTCATACTGAAATGAAATTCTTTGGCTTCTCACAAGTGCCCCCGTCTCGGCGAAGAGTTGACCTTCAAATGTCGCTCAATGAGAAAACAATGGCTTATCCCCAAACTCAGCACCCTCCCTTTCTCTCTCACTCTCTCAGGAAAATACTCCGCCTCCCCAGCCCCTTCCCTTCCTCTCTAGAAAGAGCAAAAAAGCTAGAAAAACAGGGAGCAAACACAATCTGAGAAAACATGCTTGGAGCAAAGCGACGTGCTGTCGAAGGCCACTGTACACAATGAGTTGCATAGCACCGTGTAGCAGCACCATGTTAGGCCTGGCCCTTGCTGTAGCGTTGGGTCGGAGGCACTTGTTTCTCTGCGTCTTAATGAGGCACCATGAGGGGATGCTGAGAGTGAAAACCAGCGGGGGACTGGCGACTTGTTCTACAGCCTGAGGCGGCGGAACCAACACTGCGGCTCTGTTAATCTCCCATCGAGAATGTCACTAAAGGAGAGCGCTAAGAGATTCGAACAGTCACGATAATGTAAAAAGTCACGATTATAGATCCTGTTGTCTTAGAATTAACAGAGCATTTCATAGAGACATTAAACATCTATCTGTGTTCTATAAAGGCACAAATGATTTGATGGTTTGGATAACAAAAGGTGGCAAATGCCCCCTTGGTCAACAAGCGTAGATTTGCAATAGCTGTGACCGGCAGCAAATGTGAAAAGTAGTTTACCTGTGTTGAGTATATTAAAGTGTATTGCTGCGATGCAAAATACTGTGTGTACTTGTTTCAGTGTTAAGTAATTTCTTTACCGTGTATTTGAAAAGAAAGAAAGTGAAGAAATAAAAATTACTGTCTGCAATGATGCCTCACACATGAGTCTACAGTCTACAACAAACTATTGATGAGTAATTAAAGGGGAGGGGCTACAGTGTAGCGGCAGGGCAAGCCTTGACAAATTAAAGTGTGTGTTTGTGTGTGTTTCTACAAAGTTTGCCCATGTTATATGTTTAGAAGTACTCTATCCCCCTCTCAATCCAAGGGTGACCGCCCCTTTACAAGATTGGCTGCCACGGCTTGACATAGGGCTGCATTTCACCTAAAGTTGAGCCGGTTTCAACCTTTTGTGCTTTTTTTTTTTTCCAGGCAGCTGCTGTGACCTGGCCTGCCGCAGCCAAAATGGACGAGCCTCACTTGAATGAATGAGAAAACCTGCGTTTTTCGCTGAATCAACAGATTTTGTCTAAACGCAGCCTTAGTCAGCCGTCCTATGGCTCACGTCCAACATTTCTAATAAATTTTGTGCAAGTCTGTGAATCCATTTGGAAGTTATGCGCCTTTTAGGAATAGGTCGCTCCCACTGCCGTGCCCTCTTTTAGCCAATTAGCATGAACTCAAACACACACCTTCACACACTCGCTTGACCTTCATGCCAAATTTAACCCTCCTAAGGCAAAAACTGTGGGGAATTTCCGTGGATTGACCTACAGAGCTGCTGGTTGCAGCAAAAAAAAATTTTAATGTCTGCTGAAGAGCAGAATATCTTGAAACCCTGACAAAGATGTGATGGAGCAATGGCAACCGAAATGCAACATAGCTGCACCAAGGGACGTTACATCGCTTGAGCATCATCAGTACCTGAGTTATACTTTTTCTTTTCTTTTTAAAAAAAATTACTAATAGATGTACATTTGTGATTTCCTGACTTCCAAGCAAAATCAGCACCGTGTCGGGGTCTGCAAGGATCTCTGTCATACATGCTCAGGATGACCCAGTCTTAATGTTCAGGATCATCCCTGGTGACAAGAGTTGTGTCTACGGCTATAGATATCTTTAGCACTTTTCAAACAGAAGCTGCCTCAGCACCGCATTGAAGAGTTACCAATAATGTGCCTGCTGTTGCCTTAATGCTATTTACACAGAACCAAGCAGCACATCTTTAAGCTGCTTCAGTTGGTCATTTTATACAGCGAGCCAGGGTTGTGGATTCAAAGGACGTGACCGGTGTGAGGTTTGACAGCATCAGCATCCATACAGGAATAAAAATCTTTTTTTTGGTAACTGATTTTTCCTAAACGTTTCTGCTATCATGTCCCCTGTACACGGTCACCTCCCAACCACAAATGGGTAAAGAAAAGGATTGGATTACACTGCATAGAAATGATAGAAAAACTCTTACAATAATGTGAAACATTTACACAAACGCCTTCTCACTGCTGATGCAGCTCTGATACTACCTTCAGAAGTGGATCAGATGCAGATTGAAACTGACCCCCCAAGCTGCCTCCTGCACTTTAATACAGACAGCGAGGTGAGGAAAAGCCGCCTGGAAGCCGCCTTGAAAAGGCTGAGTTAAAGGGGCTTCAGATATGTCTTTTTCCACCCTAAGTAGTTCTAATGAAAACAGCTGACAGTTACGTCTGTGGATTTTTCTTTTACTTGTATTTCAGTGTTGAGTCCATCACCTCCATATTGAAATGGCAGCAGAAATCCAAACAATGTTTTATCTAAAACCTGAACTTGAAAAAAAAATCATACATATATGGCAGCATGGTGAGATACCACTAGATGTTCATGAAAGATTAGACTGTATATGACTTAACTGACCCTTTACAAACTTTGGTAAGAGGTAATGTCTTAAACGTACTTATTTTGAATGCAATAATATGAGGAAGAATAAAAGGGTGATTTGTATCTTATATTCTAGGTTCAGATTGTTAAATGTTTGGAAACTTATTATTTGTTACCATGTTGTATGCATAAGTATAAGCATAGATATATTTCTGTATAAGAGACAAAAATGGTTTCTTTCATTGTAACTGGGTCCAAACCACTGACATTAAGATGGACAACATGAAAGCTTCTCAAAAGTAATGCAAAAACGTTGTTATCACGTCCTGGTGTCTGGCTGTATTGATAGCACAAACTAAAAATCAGAGTTCACCTTGAATACATTTTACCCAAAGATGGTTTCTCTCTTATCAGGTGTTTCTTATCAAGCTGCTTGCAGAGGGATTCATTTTTTCTAATAAGTTTGGTTTAAATTAGTCATTTCATTTTGTAACATAACAATAAAACATCATGACTTACAGCTGACCCTAACCTGCAATGGAACAGAAGTGCAGAAGTGTTGTCCATCTTTCTGTCAATAGTCGAAATACTTCAAAAGTCGGTCTTTAAAAGGTTTGATGGTTGGCGTTTTGAAGTCAGTTTCATGCAGCTTTATTTCTGCACACAATATCTCTGATACACACTGTTACCTTGCTCTGTGAAAACATCCGAGACAACAATGTTTCTGTGACAAGCGGCTTGTAGCTGTGCCGTCACAGAAAGGGAAAAATGAACCGCAGGCCTCCGCTCCGATTCACCTCACCTCACATTTTGAACCCCCTGATCTTTCCACTTGACACGGCTAAAAACCACAGACTGAATTCAATAGCGCACCGATATTATTGACAAAGGCTTTTCATGCAGCTCACAGCACACTATCTGTCACACAGCCTGTTGGCCAGCATAT
>JAPXVT010000011.1:9261587-9271774 GCA_029823135.1 Acanthurus reversus
TGTCTCCCCACTGTGCAAGCCTTGAACCAACACACAGAACCACACATATATGCACACACACACACTTGCTCATTCCACAAGCAGGAGTCCTGTGCGGTCGTCATGGAAACTCGGGTCCCCCACTCTCCCCCTCCCCACCTCTCATATCCTTTTCTACCCTTCATGACTCTCTGCAATCTGTTAATTTGGAACGGAGTCCTCATGACACAATCCCAGGGACAGTTACTGGAGGTGGAAGAAAGCACGAACAGGGAGGGAGGGAGGCATTAAGAGAGGGCGAAGCAAATAGGTTGGAGGAGACATGGAGGTCTGGAGTTGAATAGAAAGAGACAAAGTACGTGGCCACCCTCTGCCTCTGTCTCTTTCTGTGTCTCCCTGTCATACTGGGTGATGTAGGGGTGGCCACTATGTAATCTCATCACAGACTTTGATCTGCATCATCTCTGCCTGCCGGGTTTGCATCAATAATGCACTTGTGCCCATACACACACACACACACACACACACACACACACAAACACGCACGCACAAATATAATACCCACAGGGAACACAGAGTGGAAACCAGAGACAGTGAAGTAAAATCCATTGTGTACGTGTGAGTACACGCGCATGTTGCACACTCGGTTACTCCACTGCTCCATTATGCTAGCTGCTATTTTAGATCATCGCACGAGTCTTCATTATGTATGCCCACATGTGCTAATGAAGCTCTCCAGGCTTCTGTTCTGTCTAAGGAACATTCACTACTGAACTCCTGCTTGAAAGTGTCCTCTCTACTGTATGATTTTAAGGTTTTTCAGCTTCAGTAAGAGCCTCATACATCATAGGAACAGCAAAGACTGTCACACCTGATTATGCATAAGGCATAAACAGCAGATAAAGTGACAGAGCATGGTAGTGTGTGAAATGAGCTAGTAGTACAGATTAGCTCTAAAGTAAAATATTGTAGCTAATACTTTTTGAGAAGGTAAGCACAGTTCGGATTGTAATGCAAAAATTTGTTGGAGGCATTTATGCAGATGAGAATATTCAATCCGTACATGGCATTTGAGAAATACTTCAGTTATTATTGTGTTTTTGAAAATTAGATTTTCCAAGTAATTTTCTGGATTGCTCTGCATCAGTAGTGTGTTGTTGTTGTTAAGAGTGCCGTAGATACTGGAGCAAGAGAAATGTTGTGAGCTGTATCTGCTTAACTTTTTTCAAACAGCTATGCACAGTTAATGAAGTTTTAAATGATCAAACTTTTTGCTATATGTACAATTCATGTGGTTGTTCACTAACAAATCCGACAACTCATGGATGCAGAATATGATAAGCTTTTCCATTTGGTATTACAAATGGGCCCAAAAGGGCAGATGTTAAAAGGTTAAAGCTGCACTAATCATTTTTTATGCATTAACAGTAGATTGAGTGACTATGAGTCATATGAAAGGTGTTGCTCCTACAAACAAGCCCTCAGAAAATTATCAACCAACTCCACAGATCCCATCAGCATCTTTTTAGCTGATTCTTCTTTTTTTTTTACACCTTCACTGTTTCAGTTTACTCTCACAGCTCTCACCAGCCTTGTTTCCAGGCAGCTGTTTTCAGCAAAAAAAGCTCTTTTAAATCCACAGCTCACTACCTGCCCAGCACCAAACAGCAGACAGACAAAGTGAGCAACCAGCTGGTGAACATAATGGAACATTTAGCAGCTAAAGAGCCAGATATTTCCCTGAGGAGTTACATTGAGCTTAAAAGAGAGAAAACCTGGACCTACATCCAAAACATGAAGCATGTCCACATTAAGATGTCTAAAACCCCTAAATGTATGTTTTGTATTTTGTTATGTACTTACATTACCTCAAATATTTCCAGCAATGCTTAAATTTAGAGGAATTCATTATTTTCTTTAAGGTAACAGTGTGTTTGATTTAGTCACCTGTCAATGGTGACATGAGCAAATATTTCATTGAATGAAGAGGTCTATGAACGTGACTAAATGAATGAAACTTTACCCTAAAAATTACACTTTCTTACATCATCAATGAACGTTTTTGCCCTATTTATGTTGCATAGATATTCAAAGGCAATTGCATCTGTTTAGCAAACAAGGCAACAACTCCCATGATACCTTGCTATTGTATTACTTTATCAACTTAAAATCCATTGTTTTTACTGTTTAGATTGCAAGACCCATAGTTGCAGAAATGGCATATTGTGTGTTTAGATTCATCAAGTTGCCAAACACACATTTGCAAATAAATGAGACTGTTTCTGTTTTTCTGCTGGATGTGTTGATTTGCAGCTGTTCGCAATATCAACTTTAGAAACTGATGTTTGTCTGTCAATGATTATTGCGCTGCCCTGAGGACAAAAAAATAAAGTCATGCAGGCTTTAAAAAAAAGTGATTAAAATGACACTGAAAAAAGAGCTTGTCACTTTTTTCTCCTTTAATCAAACACATAAGCATATTTCATTTCACAAAAATATGAAAATCTTTTGAACATGATACATGTTGCACTTTTAAGTCAGCATCCACATGCAAATTGAAAAAATCTTGATACTGACAGGCAAATTTCCCAGCGAACCTTTTCCTGTGAACCAATCCTTTTAGGGGAAACTCATTACTGTACGTGCATGGTGGAGGTATGCAGGAGTGTGTTTTTTTTAATTCCTGGACCTGAAGAGAGGAATGTAAGGAAAACTCCTGCAAAGCAACAGATGAATTATTTGAGTTGGAAAGGGCAGCAACATACGCACGCACACAAGCATTTACACACATAACACACACACACTCACAAACACACACATGGAAAAGAATCATGCAGCCTCTTCTGAGTAGCTGCTGTTTGTGTCTCTCTCTTTCATTGCTTGTTCATTCTCCTGAATTGGGCTGCTGCAGTTCATTTTCATACTTATGAGCAATACAGTGGAAAGAATGTAAATGAAGGAATGGCACATTCTCCTTGCTGCTCTCTCTTTTTCTCTCTCTCTCTCTATCTCTCTCTCTCTCACACACACACACATACACACCCACACACACACACACCTAACATGCTTTGCACAGCCAAAAGCCAAGAGCCTTTTTCTTCAGAAAGCCTGTAGTGCTGACAGGGTGGTGACCCTGTCTCATCTCTTGGACATGGGATCTTTGGTTTAGCCTAATTGGGCAGTGTTTGGGTATGCAGCATATCTCAAGGTCAGGACACATGCACACCTCTACACATCACACAGTCTTTGGCTCTGCTTTTCTGGTTTTGATCCATGTCACTGACAATGTTCAGAATGGTTTGAATAGGAGCAGCTAAAACATTCAGAAGCAAGACAGAAAAGCAAATATTTCCCTTAGACCTCCTTCATGTTACTGTACAACAAGGCACAGTTAGCATAGCTGCATACTGTAGATGCGCAGCAGTGTGTTGCTGGTTGAAGGTTTTTTTTTTTGTGGTGCTGCAGCAGGCGTTATGTCACGGCTCAAAGCAAAGAATTAATTTGGCTCTTTGGAGGCCTTCTCTGCTTCCCTTGATAGCTTCTCAAAACGAGGACAGCTGGTGAAGAAGGTCACTGAGTGCTGTATTTTAAGAAAGGCAGAAAAGTGTGTGTGTGTGTGTCTGTGTGTGCATGTGTGCTGGTTGTATGTGTGTGTGTGTGGTTTGTTGACAGATGACAGGTCTTCGGAGATGAGAGACAGATTTAAAAGCTGGCTGAATAGCTGCTGCTGGTTGGTGTCCAGGCAGGAACTGGACCAAACGCACACATACACACACACACTACATATATATTTACTGTAAGCATGCAACATACAGCACACATGGCAAACACACACAGGATTAGAAGGCTAACATTCACTTTTCTAACGTTGTTTTTGTCATGGTTGCCTAGTGTTTAAAGCATCAAAGCTGACCTCAATACAGTTTAAACTTTTGATGCTTTTGATGTCCCAAAAACAGAATTCAGCTCAGTCAGTGACAAAAAAATCCACCAAACTTAGCTCCACCAAGTCCAGGAAGCCTGTGGAGTAAGTTTCACTGATGCCTTCCCGCTATTTCCTGTCTTCTAATCTCTTCGCTGCCAAACTGATAAGACGTCAGATGGAGGGTGGTGATCACAAAGCCATTGATCGGCAGAACTCTCAAAAGATTGCAGCTCTAGCTGTCTGCTTTCCAATCCATCTGTCTTTCTGTCATTCCTCGAGACTTTTCATAACTCAAACTGTCCCCCTGGTGAAGACAAAGTGCTGTCGTCATTGCCCACTACCCAAGCTTTTGACGTTGGTGTTCCCTCCTGAGCGAGGGCACACACGTGCACTGTGCTTGCACGCTTACAGACACGTGCACACGTCTTTCTGAGGAGCTGCCTGTTGCCCCTCAGACTCCTCTGCCCCCTGCGCCCACCTCCTTCACATGTGCCAGGGTGTCATCAATCAGGAGAAAAATGACAGCTTTAATCAGAGGGTGTTTGTGCCTCGGCAGGCAGGGTAAAAGCAGGCTGCACACGTACACACACACACACACACACAAGCGGCGTGCAGACTGTCCCACCCCTAAGTAGGTCATGCGCAGTGCAGAGCAGGGAGAGAGAGACTGAGAGCTGTGGTGCATCTTTAGCCATCTGGTTATGATGTGCTGGATGTCCGCTCTCTGAGACCCACAGAGAGAGCGAGAGAGAAAGAAAGGAAAGAGAGAGAGAGAGGCATGTTTCAGAGGAGGTGACCTTGAGTTGCTGAGCGCGATGGGGGCTCGGCTGTACCACAAAACACCAGAAAGACACAAGTCAAGAGCTCCTCCATTTAGCACAAAGGCCGACAGCATCAAGTACATTAGACTGATTGACTCTGTGCTTCTCCCTAGTTTGGCAATTTCACTTTCTGGTGCAAACACTTTCAATTTCAGATATGGTTTTATAATGAAATTTTAACGTACAGCCAAGTAGCAGTGTCAGTGCAAATGGTAAAATGTGAAAGGAGCCTGTGGATTTCTGTGCAGTTATGAATGCTGAATATTAACAGTGCATGAATTGCCTTGAAGATATGTGTAGCACAAGGTGAAAAAGGCTTTGCTGAAATTAAAGCCCCAAGTCAGGGGAAACTTGGAAACAGGCTGTGAAACTGGAGTTATTAAACCAGTCAACAGCAGAAAGTTATTCCTCCAAACTCATTTTCAGAGGCTTTGACACAGCAGTGGACTTTTTCAGTTTGGGTGATCGACTTTCACTTTGGTTTGGATATAAAAAAGAACATTTTTTAATACCTTAGTCTCGCTGTTATGAGCATTTTTTAACCATTTTAAAAGTGGTACTTCGCCGCAGAACTATTTCTTGTGTATCAATCACTCACCTTTAAAAGTCTTGATTTGAAGGATATTACTTTTGCTTCCAGCAGTATTCATGGTAAACAGATTTTTTTCAAAAAAAGCAAGCCACTCACTTAAGCTACCTTTGCTGGCAGCCTATGGGGATTCAATTTCAAAGCATGAAAACTATCTTAAAACGTCCGTCCAAAAGTCTCAGCGGCTTCATGTGGTATAATTCAAGTCTTCTTTATTGTGTCGTAGGATCAATGCTTCCAAAACATTTTTATTTAGACTTAAAAGCCACTAAATCCAACCAAGCATGTGCATTCGAAGTTCTTGAGCTTGAATAATGAACCCCACCCTTACCTGTTTTGAATGTGTTGAGCCTATGACACAATAATGAAGACTTGGATTATACCACACAAAGCTCTGGACATTTTTGGATGGTTTTGAAACAGTATCTCCATAGATTGACAGCAAAAGCAGTCAAGGAGAGTGGCTTGCTTTTTCAGAAAAAAAATCTGTTTACTGTGGAATAAAGCCATAAGGAAAAAGTACATTTTTCAATTCAATACACTAACCGCGAGTAATTGATACTCAAAAAATAGTTTGGTAAAATATGGCTCTAAGGTAGCAAAACATGCCGAACTGCAAATTGTCTGTATAGCTTTTACTTTAAATTAACTACCCAAGTTTGTTCAGAATGTATCTGATCAAACAAAAAGTAACTGAATCTATGAATAGTTTAATGTCAAATATTGATTTGTGCCATTTTCTCAGTATTCAATGCGCATACGAGGCTCTCATTTCGATCTGTACACAAAAGCTGGAGGTTTGAAACCCAGCCAACACGCTAATACATACAAGATATCGCTTTGTTCTAATTGGATAAAAAGCAATTGAGGTGCTGTGAAGGCAAGTGCTCTAACAATCAGGTTTTCTCATTTTGCTATGCAGTCCTCTCAAATGAGATGTATGTGCCATTTCATAAACTGAAGTGGAGAGGGCAGAACATTGGAGTGTCGGCAGTCCTTGACCTTTATTCCATCTCCTCTCCTCCCCTCAGCTCTCACTCGTTCCTGAAAGTGCTTGTGAATATTTCTTGAAATGCTCCTGGCTGCCAGCTACGATTTTCATGGCTGCTGTATTAATTTGAGGCTGGATGCAGATGAGTTCATCCGGGAGAATTCAGCTTTGTGTTTAGTAGCTTTTTCTATTTAAAGTTGTGCAGGAGTGCGTGTCTGTCTTAAACTTCTTGCTGATTTGTAGCATCAGTATTGCTGACCTTGGTTTTTGCCCTGAGCGAGTCCGTAATGATGATTTTTTGGTTCACTTTTGAGGCAAAGTTGGGTGCAAGTCTGAAGTGGATCCTTATTCGATTAGCAAAGACCTCTCAGACAAAATATTGATCCCAGATAAATCCTCTGAAAACGTGCAGGTATTTTCGATCCCTCATAATGCTGATGTGGCTGTATTGAGCTGCCAGACTCTGACACCATTCATCTTAGCAGCTTTTCTTTTAATTACCGCTCTCCCGTGGGAGCCAGTCGGGTAGTTAAACAGAGAAATCAGCATTACAGCAATTATTGGCTCACAATGAAATGAATACAATCTTGTCATCTGTAATCATTGGGGGCGTCAATGCCTGGGAGAAAACAGCCTCTCTTTTCTATTTCACACTGAGGGGAGTGAGCAATACAGCACATGTGTGCAGATGGGATCCTGGTCTACCTCAGTGGACCGAGGTACCTATTCAGTGCTGACTATTAGTTATAGAATAGTCATGGGAAACAAAGCACATGCAAAACAATGTGTTCAGTGAGAGAAATCTTGAAAGGTGCCATAGTCAATGTTTTTATACTAACAATGGGTCGAGTGACTGCATGTATTGTGAAAGGGGTGGCTTGTAGTGACAAACCAACTGAGAATTATTACACAACACTGCGGTTCTTGAAAGTTCTCTGGAGCACTTAATCCTTTCTGCTTGGTTGTTTTGGTTTTACAAACATCAAAGTGTCACCCTCTCTGCTCTCATCAGCATCATTTCCAGATCAAGCAAGTTAAATGCAAACATAACTTTTTGGGATTTACAAGTAAATTTCAAGGGCACAGAACATTTCGTTTAGTTTCCCCCAAAATCCCTGAATTGGCTGGTTTGGTGTTCTGTGTTTCATGCAGTTTCTGGTTTTCATTCATGCTAGCATGACTTGGAAATAGGGATGCACAATATTGGATTTTTTTTTTTCTTTGTCGATATGCAATATTTTCTAATATTTTACATCTCATTTGTCTGATAATCAGGATAATAAGTAAATGTGTGACTCATTTCTAAGGATATTGTAGATTTGTTGGTTCCTCACACCAAAAATACCCTGATTGTCGTTGATGTTCTTGGACTAAACAGGTCCATGACATTTGGTCTCTACTGAGCGTCTATGGCTCGTTTTTGGCTCCCCTGTCAAGTTGGCAGCCTGTGATTATTCACTTTGTTCTCTTCCACTATTCAACAGAAAAGGTTTTGCAAACAAGTTACCAGATATCAGACAGAATTGTCACCTCGTTATACTCTCTGTTTCCATTCTTCTGTAGAATCCATCAACCAAACTTGGTGGAGTGGGCGGATTCAGAGATCTGGACCCAGGCAAGCAAATTAGTGAAAGTAGCTGTTTATGTTTTAAATCCATATGCCGCTTTCAAACTTTATGTACACTGGAAAGGTTGAGTGGTCATGCTTTAGAATACATACAGCCTACACAATAAGACATGGGTGCTTCCAACCAGCATCTTGCACTGTTGGCTGTTGAGCAGCTCAGCAGAAATCTGAGACCACAAACAGTCTTGCTTAAGAGAACATCGGCAGTGCTGTAGCTTGTGAAACTAGGGAAAGCATTACTTGCTTAGTCTTCACTACATCCACAGGAATTTGATGTTCTCTTGCTCTTGTGTGGTCATATTGATCTAGTTTGCTGTGTTTGTGCCTTGACAAACCTGGCTAAGACGTCAAATACAGATTTACGCCTTTTTCCACTTGCGTATTTGTACAAAGGTGAGTCAACTGAAAATTTATTCATTTCTTGGGGAATCTTCTTGATATCTGATGTGCCTGCAAAACTTCTCCCCCCTGTAATATTTCGGTCTCGAATTTGCCTCGAGTATGTTCCAAAAATTCAACTTTTGACAGTAGACTTCGGAGAGACCACATGAGAGTGTGCTTGCTTATCTAACATGTCGCTGTCGCCAACAGGCTGTTTTCCTCAAGTCAGTCGCTCATTTACATTGTCAATTGAGTTTGTAGAATTAAAAAGAATGTGATTATAGTTCAAACACAAATAAATCTAATTCTGTTACGTTTGTCTTTCTGTAAAGAAATGCATATCCTTGTGTTAGACACAAGGAGCATGATCCATATCTATGGATCTATGGACACCGGTCACATACGTAAGTGGAAACGAGGCGTTAATCTAGCGGTATCTTTTCTCCTCATGTAAGAATTCTTGCCTGATGAGTATGTCCCTCCTCCACAGCTGCAGAGCGATTTGGACCAGGAGTACCAGGACAAATTTCGGCGGCTACCAGTAGAGATCCAAGAGTTTGTTCAGGACAGCAGCAAGGCCAAGCTTAGCGACGATAGCATCCATGGGAACCTTGTTGCTTCCTCAACAACAGAGAAGCTCAACCACAAGGCATCACAGTCGGAAGACGACATGGAGGAGGGCTCGTCGGAACGAGTCTACGACACGCCCCTTTAGAGATTTAACCCCGGCGCTTTGCTTCACTGGGACACTGACTGATTGATGGGTGTGTTTGTGACCACAGATCTAGGATGAGACTGCCTCAACTTTGGTCCAAAATTTTTAACCAAGGGGAGGATTAGATCAAATCTGAGCCTGAATTGGTGAGTAGAGGTCCTCTCTGCCTAGAGTGCAGTCTTGTCTGGAAAAACCATTTCATGTAAATAGTAACTTCATGTGTATTTATATGTTCCCTTTATGTTGTCGTCTCTTTCGGTACGGCCACAGGATGTGTTACAAAGCACTAACTATTTGCAGGAATTAACTTACTTGAACTATTGAGCAGAGAGTAGTTTCTTTTTATTATTTTTTATTATCATGACATTGTGGTGGTCGGTGAGGTGTGTGGTGCCAAGGTTTTGAATTCACCTACAGTCGATATTGTTATTTAAGTGGAGTCAACTTGTACTGTAAAGAGGCCACTGCATATTCAGCCTTTAAAACTTCCATCTTTATAAGATTTAGATTCACCCTTAACATATTTGCACTGAAGGGTCACTACATAACTATGTAACTGTCTTACTTTAATCCAGAGGCACTGGTGGCTTGCTGGTTCTCGATTTTGTTCTCACAGAACTAAGCCTTTGTGTTGCTGCTACTTTGTTTTAAAACCCATCATTTTTTAAACCATTATTTGGTTTGTATGGTATGTGGCATGGTGATATTACGCAGTGCTCTGTCGTTATTATTTTTGTTTGTTTGGCTAGTTTTTAACCAGTTTTGCATTGTTTGTGGGCAGTTGTGCCCAGACACGACGTGAAGGGAATGTGTGTTGTACAGTATCTGCATGTAATTGAACAACTGTAAATGTTACAGTAGCTCTGTAGCAGAGATGTTTATTAAATGTAAATCTATTTTCTCGGAAACACTTAAACTGAACCTGCAAAAGTGTGTGGACCCAGTGTGGCTTGATACATCACTGTGGCGTAAGCTGAAAGGGACCGAATTAAGAATTGACACTTTCTTAGATCCAACAGTAACTGGCTAAGGTTAACAGATTGGACATTTTATTCTATACATTTATCCCCTTTAATGCTTTTAAGTTTCAGGTTTATTGGAATTTACTTGCAAACTAATAAATTCACTTTTAAATAATGCTATTCAGATTGAGTTTTAC
>JAPXVT010000011.1:9575534-9590361 GCA_029823135.1 Acanthurus reversus
CTCATATTATTTTATGACAACACAAATTTGCCTCAGTAGACTGTCCTCATATCTGACCTGCCTTGGGTGCACAGTGGAGTATTAATTAGAGTTCGGTAGAGAATGCTACTTGTGCCATTGCATCAGCATATGCGGCTAAAGGGCAAGCCGTCCAAACTCTTTACTGCATCAAATAAGCTAGAAATGGTCTGTATTGATAGGAATAGGACTGGACAAGTCAAAAATCCAACCCTGTAGAGCCCAAACACATGACAGATTGCCTGCAAAGCTGCATTTACACTGCACAGTGAAGCTGGACTCAACTCTACTTGTTTCGTTTATCTCTACTTGTTTTCCACTGCAGATGGCACTTTCCTAATATAGGAAGGATTTTAATTGATTGTCATATGAACAAAGCGCCGCTTTCATTTTTCCAGCAGCTCGGTCACACACTCACAACACACACAAGGAAGCAACACTACCCAACAGAGGATATTAAAGGGATGGTGTACGTATGAGCTCTGTTCAGCTCTTTTATTAGAGTCTTGGAAATAAATGTGGTTGCTGTTATTGGGAGTTCAGCTATTTCAAAATGTCACTTTTGTTTAGATGTCAAGTGTCGCAGGACTCATCAGTGGTCTACAGAGTTTTCAAAAGACCTTTGAGAAGCCTCACCTCTCCAGTGACCAAGTACTTGCCATCTGGGGAAAAGGAAAGAGCTGTGATGGTTTTTCTACGAAAAAAGAGAGAAATGAAGAATTACGGCTCAGTATGACTCATGTTCAGGTAGTTTTAACAGTTCAATGTTGTCTTGTTTAAAAGCAGATTGTGTTTGTATTGACTCACCTTGAAGTGATTATGTGGTGCTGTCTGTTCTTCTTGGGGTTCAGCAAGACTACCACACACCTACACGAGGAAGAATGTGATCAAAATTCAGCAGATGTTTGAGTTCACAGAAGTATTTGAACAGATCTAAAAACTCATGTTTGGTACGTATTCCTTGTAGCAAGGTCATACTTTGGTGCAAGTGGAAAATTTCCATTGCTGCTCTGTTTGATGTGTTTTTGTATCTATTTATTCAAGGTGTTGAGAAATGAGAAATGCAAACACTTTTCAAACACATTTTCAGGTCAACAAAGGAAAAACCGAACTCTCTTTTCACAGTGCATATTTGTGGCATAGCTTACAGACGCGTACTGAATAAATGTCATGACCTTACAACATTTAAACTCTGATGTAACACAGGAAACCATACAGAATTACTCCTAATAGCAGCTAATACGAGCAGAAGTGGCCACAGTTTACTAATCTCAGTTGATATGTAACTGAACTAAATTCTGGGACCAGCTAAAAAAATTTCCAGAGGATTACAGCAATAACACTGTACTCAGTGATGCACGAACTCTTCTGGCATTCATTTAGGAATAGAATTATTAACTCTGAAGATTACTTCAAGTGCTGATATAAATTAAAATAACAAAAAGTGCTACACAGACGGGTAACAGAGAGTTACAAGCATTTTTAAACTTTGAAACAAAGCAGCTTTAGACAGCCTAGCTTCAAAGACACTAAACTGCGTGAGAGTGAATGTTAGCTACATCAGTGAAAAAAACTAAGGAAAATTGCATTAACTAATATTTTTAATAATAGTTTGATGTTTTGGAGAAAAAAAAATTCCCATTTAGTGGGAGTATAAGAAGACTGTCTCATTACTGAAGTCTAATTTTGAAGCTATAGCTCAGTAGCTTAGCTAGCATAGAGATCACAAACAGAAATAAACAGCTAATGCCACTGTTACTCTGTACAAAGGTAACAAAATTTTTCTGACGATATACAATGAAATGTAAGGTTGAGGTGGATTTTGTTATTTTGAACAGTGGCAGTTAATTATAGTTGTTTTCCTCCTGTTTGCAGTCTTTTTGACAAGCTGACTAGCTTCTTCTAAATTTATCGTACATAAGTAAGGGTGGTATCAATCTTCTAAGCGTATAAGCCCAAACTAACCATTTAAGGAGAACTACCTGAAAATCATGACAAAACGTAAAGTTAGGGCTGTCAAACGATTATTTTTTAATCGCGAGTAATGGCGGAATTTCAATAGCTAATCGCAGTTATTCTCTTTTTTTAATCGAATTGAAAATTCAAATAATTTGCATTTCACAACAGTTTTTAAGTCCATATTAACAATGTAATGCAATCCTTACCAGTGTAATTTGTAACTAGCAGTGCTTGCCCACTGCTAGTTAGCTTAGCTCAAACAATGGTAGTCAATGGGAAGTGCCAGCCTGTCTCTGTCTGAAGTCATCAGATAAACTTTCCAATACTCTAAACGGTCCTGTGTGCTTGTTGTGACTTATTTACTTTGTTATATTATTTTTAGACTAAGATTAGCACCTTACCTAATATTCTTTTTTTTAACAGACCTTTCGTTTTCCTGATCTACTTCCAAGTTAAAAAAAAAAAGGAAAGTTTTGTAGGCCACACAATTTTACCAATCTTCACCAAAATTGGCACAGATGATCTTCAGACCAAGCCCAACAAAAGTTATGAGTTACAAAAGTTAAGTTAGATGAATTTTTGATTTTCTGAAGGGTTTGCTGAAGGGTGTCTATGCTTGCACCTTTTGAACTGTATAGTAAAAAGTTGAAATATATGACACACTGATCGTGGTCAGTTCAATGTTTCTTGTCACAAAGTTTTATGTTGCATATCAATCACTCTAGCATCACCAATGGGTCAAAGTTGGAGCGTGGTTCTGATTTTATAAACAAAATTTTAACATGCCACAAACGTTACCAATCTTCAGACCAAGCCTCGCAAAAGTTATAAGATGGATTTTTGATTTTCAAAAGCATTTGCCCATTGCAGCCAATCGGCTTGCCCTCCTCATTCTGCAGCTCTATTAGTAGTTCATCAGTAGTTTTGATTGGTGGTGATCTAAAAGCTTTAAAGTAAAAGTTCTGTCTAGCTTAATTAAGTGTTTATGTTATACTTCTAACCCTCTGGGATTTATCCACCGTTTATGTGATTATTCTTTTTACATATCCAAATAATCCCGCGATAATCATTTGTTTCCTGCCAAAAAACTTCCTCTTTACCTCCTGTTTAAGAGCAGCACAAACACAAATGATCCACTTGTTTGTGAGCAGTCTGTTCTTCAGCTCCGTGCCAGGAAACTGCATTCCTGGCACAACAGCTTGTGCAGATTTAAACTGAGACGGCAGGTGGATTGCCAGACTGTGCACAATTTGGGAAGTATAAAGCTTGCTAAAATGATAGCTAGACCCTGGTTCGACACACACACACACACACACACACACACACACAAACACACGCATATGTGAACAGGAGTGCCCATGCCTGCACAAACCCTCAGATCAAGAAACACAAGCATGCGTTCCTTTACACAACAAAACTGTACAGCCATTGACCTTTTTATGATTAATACAGCTTTGTCGGAAGATTTGAAAACAACACAAAGAGACTCTGTGTGCAGTTTCAGTAAAAGCCTCGAGGGATGAAATGTGCTTGTTTTTTAACTCTGCTTTCACCCTGGTGGTGCAACAACTCTGAGGCCCCAGAGCATCACCACTGTAGATCTAAATCCTCCAACCTGCAGCTCACACTTTTTTCTTACATTTTGCACTCGGCAATTTATCACAGCCAGTGTCACACTGTTTGAGCAGAATTAATAATCGTACACAACACTCTTTACATCAGTGTATCACTGAAAGAGTCAAAGGAGACTCCCAGAGGATAGGATAAAGAGAAGCTTCTTTGATGAGAAAGCCTGCAGTGTTCCTCTGAGATTGTGCAGAGATAACAAACACACACACACAGAAATTTGCACACTAAGCATCTGCATAAGATAGATATGATAAGGAAGCTGTGAGTGCATGCTGTGTTAATAAGTCATAGGTCAGATGTTGAGATAAGGATGCAGAAATCATGTCCTCTTCTCTTCTTACCCTGCAGGATAGGCAACAAGTCCAGATCGCGGGTCACAGGCCAGACCACTGTTTCCCGAAGCTGTGATTCCAAGCACCTTCTCCAGAGTCACCTGGAGAGACACAAAGCAGGGATTTTTTTGTGTTTGTTTGTTGTTTTTAGAGGATGTCATCACAGAAAGAAGTTAAAGTAGAGTTGGTTCAGGGAGGGATAAACACCTCAACTCAACTTAAACCAGCAGTGATGTAACTAAGCACCCTCCTTAACGTATCAAAGACAGAAATAGATCGGTTTGGTTTCAACATGTGAGGACGACAGAAGTGTCAACTCGTGTCTCTGCAGCTGTGCTTTTTTTTAAAAAAAAGTCAAAATAATTGACTTTAGATGACTTTTAGAATATAAAAAACAAAGATCTCCTAGTAAGTTAAATCTTAATTTATTCTGTAAGTTGTTAAGCCTTTGGACACCTGCAATTGCTCTAAGTCTACTGATTTTTTCTGTAACTACTGTCTCACACTGACATGGTTGACAAGCAGCAGGGATGTTTTTTTTAACTTAATGATGAGCCTAGAACCAAAATTATTATTACAGTTTCTTCTTTTTGTGCATAAGAGATGGAAGAGCCGATTTTAAGGGTGACGTTCACCGTAGTAATTAAAAACCGGATGTGACAGAAGGCATGTCATGTTGTCTGTCTCTCTTGGCAATTATATAGCAGCTGTTAATGTAATTGATTAGTCTGAAGTGTACCTGAGTCTATGGTGTCCCACTAACACATATGAAATAATTATATTAGCCTAAATACTAAATACTTTCAAATTAGTCTAAAACAGTAAATATATCACTTATCTCTTTACGAAAGGCTCCTTTCATTCAAAGTTGCTAATATGGCTTCATTAATGATTAAACAATCCTTTACAAGTCTTAATAGATGAGTTATAAACCATTTATAATTAGCAAATTATGGGTTGCCAGGTTATAAAGAATGCCCTTTTTTATTTAGCAATGATGCATTTATAAATTTTAGTTGTCCTGTGCATTAATGAATACTTCAAGAGAACAATTTTCTGCGTCACTTGCAGAATTTTTCACAAACTGTCGCCTCTAAAGTTGTTTTTTAACAGCTTATAAACTATAAAGTAATAATAGGCAATGCATTAACTGTTAATACAGCTATTGATTAGGCCTCCAACTAATAAAGTTTCCTTTCATGTTTGTATCAATAGCTTTTGCGCATATTTATAGTTAGAAATGGTACAACTAGTATGCTTTTTTTAAAAATACCTTGCTGGAAAGATTCTCTCCCCTGCTCTTCTTGTGTCTGGCTGATGGAGAACGCAGCAAATTCCTGATGCGACTTTTGATAGTGAATCCGTCGCCTGGCATTTTGTTTGCAGCCCGGTGGCACCGCTGACCATCCACCGTGACGCGCCGCCAGCCGAGCGCGCTTGCAGGCTGACGAGTGAATGAGCGCCTGTAACGATCCTCCCACCACCGAGCCTCCTCCACCGGGGACCAGCTACAGAGGTTTACTAAGTCGGACAGTGTTCCTGCTGTCAGGACATGTGGACACTAATCTCCTGAGTGGGTTTACTGCTGTCCTCTGCCGCTTCACGTCAACTTGCCTTCTTCTCCTGCAGCCTCCCAACACTGCTGGGCTGCTGCCGCTGCGTTTGCTCTGACAAGTTAAAAACAAAATCACCGCTGCTCAGCTGTTTGCTTGCATGACATCATGAGTTTAATCTCAACCCGCAAAAGTCTCATGATTACATCAATGAATGCTTTTGTTGCTGCAGTCCCTAACTGATTTAATAGGATTAGAAAGAGTGGGCAGGCTTACAGCTGAACGGCGGATGTTTGGGCGCTCTTTGCTTGGATGCTGATTGGACCATAAAAGTGATATTTTATCTCCGAAGTGAACATTTTGTTGTTTTATATGCAGATTTAATTCACTTAAAGTAATTTTCAGTCTCATTTTCTTTTACAATTAAACTAGGCTAAGCTAAGCCTATTTTAATTCACTGTATTGTCACTTCACTGCGAATATTTAGCTTTAGATGAAACATATTGCCTTTGACATGGGCTACAGGCTTTTATATGCACATTAGCCTACGTGAAGTTTGAAATACTTTGCAGGCCTATCTTATTTTCTAGAACACAATGGACGTTGTGGTTTATTAGGCTAATGGTCATGAACAATGGCATGTAGTGCTGTCCTAACTCTGTTTAAATGGCAGACATTAGGCGTTACCTTTAAGTTGGGTGTAACATTATTTTTATTGACATGTTTAAAGCGATATTTTACCGCAAAACGGTTTGTGTATAAGTTATTCGCACTTACATGAACTGACGAATATTTTTTCCTTACAGCATTAGGCTATTCCAAAAACGCGAGCCACTCGCTGTAGCTGTTTTTGCTAGCAGGCTATGGGGATACGATTTCAAAACGTCAAAACCACCTTAAAATGTTCATTCAAAAATCTTAAAATCTTCTTGTGGTATAATCCAAGTCAACTATATCGTGTCACAGACTTAAAATGTTGTTATTTTGGCTAAAAAGCTAATAAATCCAACATATAGCCTACGGTACAAGGCTCCCTGTCGCGCCTTAAACGTCCCACTTCCGCCTCCGTGAAGCGTCACCAGGAAGTGCAAAAAGACCTGCAGTTCCTCGACTGACCGCTTGAGGTAGGCACCAAAAGCGAGCAAATTCCCACAAGAGACCATGTTAAAATGGACAACTTAAAGGCAGAAATCGACACATTTAAAGCAAAAAACATTTTTTTGTCTGCAGCTTATTTACCCTTTCATGATAAGTATTTGGCGGCTAAGTTTTAACTCATAAGGTTATTTTACATTTAGGCTTCGAGTTCCCACAAATTAGGGTGTGGCCACTTTGAGTGACAGCTAGCCAGGAGCTGGCTGCTAGCCAAGCAGGTGCATAAAGTTCTGGAGCTTAAAAAACTGTGAAATTACAGTTTTTAGATGTATTGAGTCTATGAAATGATAAAGAAGATTTGGTTCATACCACCTGAAGCTTTTGAGATTTTTGGATGGATGTTTTCAGATGGTTTTGATGTTTTGAAACCGTATCTCCACAAACTGTCGGCTAGAGTGAGAGCTCACATTTTTGTAAAAAAAACTGATTACTGTGGAATAATGCTGGAAGAAAAAAAAAGTATATTCTTCAATTCAAGACATCTAAGGGTTAGTAACTGATACACAAAAAATAGTTTTGCGGTGAAATATCGCTTCAGTAACAGTGGCATTGAACTGTGTTGTCCCTGTCACGATAAACCACACCCCACAATGACGCCGACCAATTACAGTCACTGTAAAACAAGTTGGTTTTTTTCAGTGCAGTTCAAATTATTAACTCCATACAAATCAAATGCAACCCATGTGCCCCGGAACACCCTACATATTAAGCCAATTTTGTTTGCTACTTCAGATGTATCATGTAAAATTGACTGCATGACTAAATGTGGTCTAAAAATTCTCTTTTGGTTTTGGCAATTGGACTTTTTGCCAGGCTTATGTTTTGGCACACTTACTTAAAAAGCATGCTAGTGTGCTTTCAGTTTAAGTCTTTCACTCTCAGTTTTCGTATCTTTCAGGCAGGCAATGATACACTCATTTCCATGTGTAGGGAAATGCCTTAACAGCCGTCAGTTAGGACAGTTTACTGCGGTGTGTTGCCATGATAATGACAACACGAGAGACTGATGACTGATAAGCTATCAGGGGTAACATAGTGCATTCTTTTCACGCGAAAATGCTCCTAATGTAGAGCGATTATTGAAGACGGGATTGGTTTAATGTGTGTAGGAACCAGAAACAACTGCATCAAAAAAGAGGTTTAAAAATATAATGAAATCAAATTGGTTTAGCTTATAAACAAATGTTTTTTGCACCTCCCTTTAAAAAAATAAAACAAAATTCTGAGTCTCAAATCAAGGAAACAAATAAAGCCATTTGTTTTGAGAAACTGAAGGGTGCCATTATTAACATGTTATTTTTTATTAATTTTAAAGGCCACATGATTTTTTGTCCCACAACAGGGCAACCAGTGTTCATCCACAAAAAAAATCATAAATGTATTGGGGTTTTTAAAAAAAAGCAACACAGTATAAATTGAGGTTATTTGATACAACATATGGCTAATAGCTTTTAACTTGATTGCTTGTGACACATTAGGTTAATGCATATCAGTGAACAAACTCCCCAGAGTGGATATCACTAGTTACACAGACTAAAACTCAATAACAGGATGGTTTCTACCAAGTATGTAAAGTGCTAAACAAATAATTTTCACTGAGTTGATGAAACAAGAAGTTAAAGGAAAGAACGCATCAAATGATCTCGCAATAAAAGACAAGTTAGCATATTCACTTTACAGAATTATCAGTGTATTGTCTAATCCCATCCATACTTACTTAAACACAGCAATAGGACAACAGGTAATGATAATTTTCATTGTAAATATTCTGTCAATTATTTTTACGACTGATTGTTTAGTCTAAGATGTCAAAAAAAAGGTGAAAAACACTCAAACACAATTTCCCAAAGCCCAAAGTGATGTCTTCAGATTGTATTTTTTGTCCAACCAAGAGTCCAAAACCCCAAAACTCTTCATTTACCATCATAAAAACATGGAACAGCAGCATTTCCTTACACCTAAGAGGCTGAAAACAGCAATTGTTTAACATAAAATGAGTGAAATCGACAACCAAAATAGTTGACGATTAATTTTCTTTTGATGGACTTTTGACCAATTATTGCAGGTCTACACGGTAAGGATTAATGCACTGGGTTTAAGCAATCTGTACAACTTCATTTCCATTTGCATAGGACAGATCAGTACCAAATGACGTCAACAAAAAACAAATTTATCTCAATATCCTGTTGCTGGCGATAATAAAAAAAATGAACGTATGTGACAGAGGATACAATAGAAAAACAGCATCAGAGCTGAACACAGGAGGTGTTATTAATCACGTTCATACATTCAGCAGGTCAATTAATGCTTTTTAATTTATTCTTTGAACCAAAAATAGTTTCCCTCTGTAGCATGGAAAAGGTCCACTGAGTTCTCTGCTAATATATACAGAAAAGAGCAGCATCAGGCTCCGACTGACTGAGGTCACGTGACTGTGTGCATTGGCTTTTGTAGCGACAGGAAGATATGAGGACTATTCAAATTCAAGCTCTGGTTCCAGTTCCTTTTCTACGTCTATCCAGGAGCGTTTCTTAGCACTGGGGAAGTCTTTTCCTAAAGCACCTCGGGTTAAAGGTCGAGATGTGCTCCTGTCTCCAAGCGAGGTGGTTGTTGTGGGACTTTCTTTGGGTTTGGCAGGACTTGTAAAACTGAGAGAGAGTCTGACGGGGCTGTCCTCGTTGGACACAGATGGACTACTTCCTGCTGATTTAACAGGATGACTCAACATTTGTGCCTGCTTTTTCTTCGGAGGCCGTCCTCGGCGCCGTTTGACTGGCACTGGATCATCACCAACCACTGCTGGGGAGACTTCGGCTGGAACAGATGTCTTACTTTCCGTTACAATTGTACTGGTGTCTTTCACCGAAGTTTGTTTGCTACTTTCACTAACAGGGGTTTGTGGTTTCTTTGGAGGTCTGCCTCTGCCACGGCGAGCTACAGGAGGGCTCAAGTCAGACTGTGGCTCAACAGAAGCAGGACCCTGAGGCACAGCACTGAAACTCAAGCAGGCAGTTGCAGGCGTTTTATTCAAGCTCACCACTGTGCCCCCCTTCTGGCTCTTCTCTGCAACTTGCAAAAAATTTGGGAGGGCGGGAGAGCGCTTTGGTTGAGAGTGTGAGGATTGTGCAGTTTTGTTGTCCTTCAAAATATGACTGCTTTCGGATTCTGATGGGCAGTCAGACTTTGCATTAGAAGCCTGCGTGTTGACCTTCTCATTCTCTTCTCTCTTCTTGGCATCCATAAGCACAAGTGTATAGAAGCCCTGGCCAACTATGAGAAGAAAAGAAGAGATTTATGAGTAAGAACATAATAACACATACGAATGAAGAGCATTGGACTCAGGGATTAAATGAAGGCCGCAGCAGGATGTTTAAACTTACATGGTTTCAGCGAAGAGGGAAGTATGATTCTGCCGGTCTTGGAGCGAATCAGAGGTAGAGAGACTGTCTGTGAAGGGGGAACAGTGCTTGCGTTTGAGATGGGTGCAGGGGCTGTAGGTGAGACTTCGTCCTGGGCTGCAGTGACCTGACTTGTAGCTGCGACTTGATTTGAGGGAACTAGGGGCTGACACTCCGTTTGGGAACTGGACATAATGACCTTGGCTGGTCCTCCAGGTTCACCTGTTTGGTTCTCTGCCTGTGGCAGGGGTACAGCAACCTCAGCCTGGGCTGGAGATGACACTGAGGGAGACAGAGACTGTGGCGTGGGCGTGAGCGTCTGGTTGGCACAGTTCTGGGCTGCGCTTGTGTTTGGGTGAGTCTGAGAAAGAGTTTTGAAGAACTCAGGCTGTAACAGGGGCGTGAACTGGGGCTTGGACTCGGGCTTGAACTGGGGCTTGGACTGGGCAGCTGAGGATTGCAGAAACGCTGCTCTGGACTGGAGTAGAGTGGAAAAGAAAGGCCTCCATTTTGTTGACTTTTCTCTTGCTTTCTGCCTCTCGCAGATCTCATTCAGCTTCTGCTTAATCAGCTTATCTGACTTCCCTAAAAAAAAGAGATCTCATAAGTCCCATACTTGGGTTTCATGTTAACATCTACGACATTTAAATTCTGCTGTTAGTCATACTCGTTACATGGCTTATTCATGATTCAAGACACTATTACATGAAGTGAAGACGTATCAAACTTCAACTACGGATGACTACAAATCTTAAAGGAACACAAGCACAAAATGCAACAACTTGCAGTAACACACACAGACACACACCTGACAGAAGGGAAAGCTCCTTTATATAGACAGCCTGCATCTGAGTGAGTCTCCTCTTCTGCTCCTCCAGATGTTTGGAGGTCTCAACCAAGTTCTGGATTTCTCTTAGAGCCTGCAAACACGACAAAACCGAGTGAGGACTGGAAACAGAGAGCTGTGAGTGATTTCTCTTAGTAATCTTGGACAAATATGAACATGAAATTGGGAAAATTATTTATCTGCAAGACAGTTTCCCTGTGCAGCCATACACAGATCTGCTACAAGCAGTAATGTTTTCATAATGGGCCATTCTTGTGTCTCAGAATAACTCCTTATTCTAACATTGCACTGAATGAGTAATTACTTGTGCACATTAAAGGGCGTTAAATAAAACTGTTCCTGCTGCAAATCCCACTGAGATGGTCACCAAGTCTGAGTACAGTTGTTAAATCAATCCTAAATAACCAAACATCTTAATCTTAGAGTGATTTAAACTTGTCAGTTGAATGAAAAGAATAAAAATAAAGTTTTGTGGAAGTTAGCTAAATGTTAGTTTGTAATGTTTGCATGCACAGCTAAAACCACAGGCTTGCCAGAAGTGGTAAACCTCGATCACTGGCTGTATTTTACTGCAGAAATTTTGCAAATGATTGCATGTCAAATCCAACTAAAGCCCCATTCACATGGGACTAGTATTACGAGGGGACCACCAGTAATTTGTAATAATTGCAGAGGACATCTGTGATTTTAAGCCCGTGTGAATTTGCCATGTCTTATTTTGCGAGGTAAAACTTCCAGGGCAAATCACCTACCATATCTCAGCAAACACAGAGGACACCTGATAACAGTATTCACATGCAAATCGTCATCTCATTAATTTCATCTCATTTTGTTTTGATTTTTGCTTTTTTTTTTCCTCTACACACCTTTTTCCTACCATTTTCTGGTCGAGATAAATGGAGGCTGCGCTGGAATTAATGAATCAAAGTTAGACAGCATTCTGGATGAAAACTCAGCAAAGGTAACCTTATTATCTTCCCAGAGGGAGTAAATTAAAATTCATTAGAAGAGCTAAATCTCTTTCGATTCTAGGATGGATGATGACAACGATACATGTCAGCATGCAATGTAGTAGACTATAAATATTAGAACATTAACATTGGTGTCAATAAGTGTTGCCGAGAAAAAAAAGAGAGACTGAACATGACATTTTCAATCATATCCAGGGGATGACTTTAGTAAATTCAAGCAAATTAGACTTTTTTAAAAAAATCCTGTGCAAATGTGCCGCAGAAACACAGACATCTGAGGGTAATGTCTAAATTACATGAGGTCCTTAGGTAATACTTGTCCCCTATGAGTAGGGCTTAAGAAGCTTGCAGTGACACATGATGTGTTTACAGTCATAATAATCTCAGATGCCCCAAAAAACCTACTGTCCCTGTGAGTTTCTTTATAATACTGAGCAATATTCAGTGTTATTCAGAGGGTTAATTGATAAATTGTGGCCTAAGTTAGAAGGAGATGAGTTATCCAGCTCTCATTACATGCATGTGCAATTCAATTCTTTGAGTGATTTTGCAGAAAGTTTTCAGTATATAACTTTTGTGGTACTTCTGTTTTAGGTGAGTGAAAACTACAAAACTGAACTATCTTAGAAAATGGTCGACATTGACCTTCATGCATTCATCTCTCTGTGACCAGTTTCGACTCAGCATCCCACTTTTTCACCATGCCGTAAGAAGGGGCTTCCTCCTTGAGTGTTGCCTGCACATACTTGTGAAACCTCCTTGGGTGAGCCCTTAAGATGGAGGTAGCAGATGATGTCATAAAGATACTGTCCCTTTTCTGTCCATTTTGTACCACATACCACAGAAGTTATTGTCTTCAAACTTTCTGCATAACCACTCAAAGTTAAAGTGTACATGTAAGTAACAAGAGCTGCATAACTCATTATCGTCTACGTTAGGACATGAACTTATCAATCATCCCTCAAAAATTAGCATATGCATTTATTTATGAATGTTTAATATTATGGAGAAATATTTAAGGTAAGTTCTAGATGTCTGTACAGAACTCCCCTCTACTAGTTAATTTCTGGCTCTCTGGTGTCCAGGTTTCAGTTGTAAGGTTGTTTACTGCAGGAATGCATATTTGTTAGGTTTTTCCTTGAGGCATTCATGTAGCTTGAGACCCATCATAACTGAATGCAAGGAAAATCCTTGGTGAGTGGGATGTTGAACTGACCAGAGAGAGGAGGCGGAGTCTGGGGGTCTTTGGGTCAGTCTGAAGGGCAGTCTGGAGCTTGTCGAAGAGGTTGCGCTGTTCGAAGCGTCTTTGCTTTTCTAACTCTGTGTGGTTCCTTCGCCTCTTTTTATTACCAGACTCTTTATGTTCATCATCCATTTGGTCCTGGAATGAGGAAAAGATTACAATTACTGACAACTCTGTACTCAAAACAGATAAAAACAGATAAAACCAATGACTCTTAGTTCAAAACCGTCTTTCCAAAATTAACTAATTTGAAAATATCTATTGCTGCGTGACAAAGAGAAAAGGCCATACCTGGCTCCTGAGTTCCCTGGTTGATCCAAAATCATCACTGGAATCCCTGAAGATAAAAATTTTGAAAAACTTTCAGGATAAAAATGGTAATACCAGTGCTTATATTCAATAGCAGAAAGCGTACACAGATACAGATAGCACATATTGTCTCATTTACCAGCCCACACACATTCACATGCATTACCGTGTCTCCTGTAATGCTTTTCTGACAGCTTCTTTCATTTTGGCAATGGCCATTCCTTGTCTCACTTCTTCAACAGTCTCAATGTCCACTAGCTCCTTCATAGAAACACATTAGATTAGATTTGTTTATGTTTTGTATTTCACATTTACATTTATAATTGCATTCAGTCAGAGGAAATAAAACTGTTCAACTGAATACAAAACCATTTCTCAGTCCTCTACTTACATCTTCGTCACCATCTCCACAGTAGTCTGATGAGTCGGAGCTTAAGTCCTCAGTAACAATGCCGAGGTTTGAGTCCACCTGTCTGCTTTTAGCTTCACTGCTCCCATCTGAGGGCATCACCTCATCATACATAAGCTTAGAGGAGGATCCAGGCACCACAGATTTGCTGCTCAATAGGTCCTTGGCTCCAGTCAAGGTGTCCAAACCAAGCCAATTAGCATCTGAATCAGCTGCAAAGTGGCCTAAATTACTGGGAGCATCTTTTGGTGGTGGGGCTTTCCCCACAGCAGCCAAGTCTGGAGTGCTCACAGACTCTGATTGCTTTGCAGCCCCATCAGCTGCAGGCTTAGGAAGCTGAATGAGGGTGAAACCCCCCGGCAGGGTGACTCCTGGTAGGTTCTTGCCGCTGGTGCTGCTGTTAGTTGGAGGGCAGATCCTGAATGAATAAGTCCCACTTTGTCCAAGAAAACTGGGGGTTTTCAGTGATGGTGAGACCGTGAGAGACACAGGTAAAGACGCGGAGCTGGTCTGGAAGGGGCTGACGGAGCTTCCTGTGAGGAAAGACTTCTGGACTGGGTTGACAGTCGAGGAGATCGCTGAATGCTGCGGCGAGGACATGGGCTCCCTTTTCCAAAAGTCCAGCATGGGAGGTTGAGCTAAATAAACAAAGCAATGAAGGGCAGAGAGGTGAGACAAATAAATTATGCTTCCATGTCACCAAATCTGCTTAATTTTTACATCTGACGACAGGAAAAGAATTGTAACTTTTAAAGCTAAATTCTGTTGAGTGGGAACCATAAAACATGTTTCCCTTGTCTCCGTAATATTATAAATTTAGGATATTAATTTAACTTAAAGAGATATTCTGGAATTTTTGACATAGGGCCTCATTTTCTACCTACCCAGTCCTAAACCTATCAATAGGACCATTTTTAGCTCATGTGATGCAATACAGCATTTGGACAACTCGCGGGTTCACCGCTAATGCTAGTGCAAGTCAATGGCAGCACTAGCTTCTAATA
>JAPXVT010000011.1:9781442-9792190 GCA_029823135.1 Acanthurus reversus
TGCCACAGACATGAAGTGTTTTTGTGGGTCAACATGGAAGTTAGCATCGACTGGTTCCTTTCAAGAGCCAAAAGGTTTTTAATATTGATTTTGAAATTATTGCAGAAAATCAGTTCTGTGGCAAACAAAAGCTTAGGATACTTACAACAACAAAATCTTCACCAATGAACACCACTTTTATGATTTTTGAAGCCCGAAAATGAAGCACAGCTAATGCTAGGCTATAATCAAAGGACACCACAGTTGCATGACTTAAATGTCACCACCACTAGGCTTCTTATCACACATTTCTATACACACATTATATCATGATAGGTCTACAAGTGGGAAAGTTTGAGCAAAATTAGTTTGTAGGGGCACAAATATAAACACAACAAGGCTTTAAAGGCGGAATGGTGATTAGTTAACTTGTTTGGCATGTTAACATTAAAGATATCCTCTCAGCTACTTGTTAGCAACCTCCTTTTTTAAGACATGTAAGAGCTTCAAAAAATCCAAAGTGAGGTATTAAATGATGTATTTTATGCTGTAAAACAAAATGTGAAAGCCTTTAAAGGACCATACCAGTCTATTTTTGACTTTTCACTACTTGCTGAGATCGCCCCTATTTTCTACCAATGTTGTTGTTAAAATCTGACCATGTGTATACTTTAGTAGATCTCAGACTGCATTAGGACATATGAAAGTTGCTAGGTGTAAGTAGAGCGGGAGAGAGAGAATAGCTGGGAGCCATGGAAACAAAATTTATTACGGCTGGAAAAATAGCTCCTTACAAGTGCTGCCTTCCTAGCTCAAATGTTAGCGTGAAAAAGGATTTTGACCGAGGCATTCTCCTTAACTAACATCACACATTTTCAAGTACTTTCTGTAACATTTATTCAATATAGACAAAATGTAAACAAACACAATATCTTATAGATAAAAGCTATTTTGGGAAAAAATCCTTGGGGTTTATGTAAACTTTGTGGCAAATGTTGACTAAGGACAATGACATGTAGCAACACTGGTGTGGTCCTTTAAGCATGTGCTAACTACATATGTGATTTAGGCATCTAACCAAAAAACCCAATTAAAAACACGTTGAATTCCAGGTGAACAAACCCAAGGTTTAGGTGTTAACTAATTTCCAAGATATATTCATGCACCACTCTATACTGCATCCTCTAACTCTCAGCAATTGATATATTTTCCAAAATATCAAAGTTTTATAGTTGGAATTTTTGCTCTACCTGCTGAAATGTGGTGGAAAGTACATATTTTATAAGACAGAAACTTAGCCAACAAGGTGAAAAGTCATTTGTCTTTCCCTTGTGACCTTAATCAGTATGCCAGCCAACACTCATCCCAACTCTAAACTTTATCATCTGATGTAGACAAATACTTAAGTCTTATAGTCTTCTGCGTACACAAGCAAACAACTAATTTTGCTCAGTCAACAACACAAGCACAGCCACCGGGGAGTAAACACACCAGAGTCCTTGACAGTGCTGATGAGGATGTCCAACGTGCCGTCTGTGTGGACCATGGCCCTGGAAGAGTTGGACATGAGGCGTCCGTCAGGGGCGATCCAGTGGATAATGGGGTCGGGGTCACCCCTGGCCTTACAGCGCAGAGTCACGCTCTGACCCTCCAAAGCTCGCAGCTCCTGAGGCAGAGGAAGGAAAGGCAGTTAGAGGGAGGAATTAAGCCTGTTAAATACAGAAAAACACTGACAGATATTGTACAAAATCTTACAAATAATATCTTATTTGTTGTTTGGAGTAATAAAGGCTGAATAACTGAGATACTAAAATTAAAGCTCACATAGATGATGTGTTTTAAAGCTGCATTCCATGCTAAATAATCAGAAATTGATCATTGTCATGATATTAAATTGGCATGATTATGAAGCATAATCAATACGACAGTGCGTTGCGGCGTATATGATGATGAGTAGAAGTGAGAGAGAATTTTTTTTTCTGCAATTATGCAGAAGAGGTCTGCTGAATGTAAATGAGATAATATAGCTGTAGTTATTTGGCAAGGATTTGATCAGATAATTTTGTTTGGATGCATGAATCAAGGGCTCAAGCGCTGTAAGCTTTCAGTGTGTAATAAGAGCTTCACCGCAGATCCATCGTAAACCTGCAAATAGCTTTATTAAAACTGAAAATCCTGCTAAAGAACTCCTCTAAAAATTCTCCACAGGCCACAATTTGATTACAATTTTTTAAAGTAAGTAAGTCCAATATATTTCACAATATTAAGTTAGAGAGGCGCAGATGATTCCCACAAGTCTTGTAAGACTCGTCTTGCTCGCAAAGCTAATATTTGGTGTGACAGTCAAAGAAAGCACAAAGTGCCACCTTGGATTAACTGAGACAGAATCCAATGCCTGGCTCAGAGAGTGTAACAATAGCAAGTGTTGGCTCTTACAGTGCACAGCTCCATTTGTAGGTCATACCTGAGAGTGCCTGGTGATGAGAGGAGGCTCACACAGGAACTCTTCCTCTGAAACAGTCCAGAAATAGCGACCAGCAAGGTGTTGCGGTGAGGCACAGGTCTCCAGATCATCCTCCCTCCGCAACCGCCGCAGCCAGAGCAGCTCACAGTTACACCTCAGCGGGTTCCCTCCGAAACTCAATGCGAATGAGGTAGGCCCCATTATCCCAGAGGTGGCCAGGACCCCGGCTCTCTGGAAAATGGGGTCAGGAGGAAGCTTCTGGAGCTTGTTGGAAGTCACATCCAGCCTCTTGAGCTTCTGCAGCCCAGAGAAGGTGCCCTCTGGGATGTAGCTGAGCATGTTGTGGTCTAAATTGAGAGTGTGGAGATTGGACATCCTCTGAATGGCCACCCACGGCGCACTTTCCAAGTTATTGTAGGATAAGTCCAGCTCTTCCAGCGCTGTCAGATCATTAAAGGCCCCAGTCTGGATGTGGGTGAGCTGGTTGTTGTTGAGGATGAGATGGTGTAGCTTGGACATGCCGCTGAAGGTGTCGTTGGTGATGCGGCTCAGCCGGTTGCTGTCGAGATGAAGGGCTCGTAGGTTCTCAAGGTCTTTAAAAGCATGAGGTGTGATGGAGCCGATAGTGTTCCTAGAGAGAGTCAGGTCTACCAGCTTGGTCATGTTGGCAAAGTCTTTGCGTTTGATGCTGGTTACAAAGTTATCCCCAAGACGCATCTCAACCGTGTGCCTGTCGATATTCGGGGGCACAAAGAGAAGCCCCTTTTTGTCACACAAAGTTGCCAGGTTGGGATTCAACATTTGGCAGACGCAGCGTTTGGGGCAGATCTGAACTTTGTGGGCTCTCACAGCCATACCGAAGACTATCAGATAAACCAGGAGAGACTCCATTTGGCCTTTCAGTCAGGTTAAAACACCTAGAAGCGATCAAAGCAAAAAGAGAGAAAGAGAAGAATATATTATTTAATAAGCAGTTAAAGAACAAGCATGAAATCTGTGATGGGAATTCGTACCATCTTAATCCAACTTTCTCGTTTGCGGCTCAGAATTCACACATGTAAAGAGAACTGGGGGATTCTGCTCTCTAACAGTGAAGCTTTTCTGCTAGATTTATAACACTATCACTGTCAGCTCACGGTTGAGATTTACAAACTCTGAGCAGGAGGCTAAGAGAGTCAATACCTGAACAGGCAACAAATGCTGTGCAATTAGACATGAAACTAATTGGTCACCTGCAAACCTGAGAGTGAAACATCCCTCGTATTCTTGTATAATTTTTTATGACAGCTCCCCTTCTTAGCCCCTGCTCCTCCAACCGTACTTTTTTGATATGATAATGTCAGGCCTTTTATGTTTGTGTACAGAGGGATGAAAGTCTAGACTGGCAGTGCTGGGCCTCATCAGAATTAGACTGATATCTCCCAGGATCATATCGCCAATAGGAAGGGATGATTGGGCCCAGTGCCTCGGTGAGGATGTGCTATGCCTTGCTATTGATTTTCTCTCTGCTCTCTCTGCTGCTACTCTTACTTATGACACAAGTGAGATGGGGGATAAGGAGGGATCCATTTGATGAATCCTGAGACCTTGTCAGGGATATAGCATGTCATAATACTAAGACAGAGGAGATCAAATCACAGCTCTGCAGGTGCACCACTCAACGTACCAGAGCGAGAGTGACATTAGCTGCGATTATTTTTAGAACTGAAATTTAGTGTCGTTTTGGTTGAACATGCAATATTCAACCCTCTGGGTGTCCCGCTGCAGCACACAGGAAGGGACGCCAATCCTATCAAACAGAGAACAAGAGATCCAATCCCACAACTGTAGTAAAAATTTAAAGGCTGACCTTTAAATACTGAACAGAATGGCTGATTTATGATTATAGCTGTCTTTGGTTTGCTGGTAATGCCTCCATTGTCGATGTTGATCTTGTCTCAGCAAGGAGCCACCTGAGTGCCTTCATGCTTCAAAAGCTTCTGTTGCACCAGAGCTGTGACACAGCTCATGGTGTAATAACCTTGACAGTTGGAGTATGAGGAAAATATCATCGAGTAAAGAAAACATCGGACACGATGGGAGTGACATGCTTGCCATGGGGGGCATGTTTTCAGCAGGAGTGGGAGAGTGAAAGAAGCCTGGTGGCATCCACTGACAACAGTTGCGTTTTGACAGCTGGGTAAAATGTATCACATCTCGACAAGGAGGCAGGAAAGAGGTCGTCTTAAAATGGCCCATAATAGCAAAGGGAGGAATGATATCACTGCAAAGAGCACGCCGGGTGTGACATTTTCATGAATACCGCTGATCAAGCAGCGATGAATCAATGTCTTTCTCGACCCATTTTCACAAGGGACAATTTTACCAAGTCACACAAGAGCCCCGTTTTAAGGATTGTAGTCTGGGGTGCAGTGCTGCAGTGAAATGGACTGTGGAGTCATTATTAAATGTTGTCATGACTCTCCTTAAAGGTGGCAGAGACTTCAATGCCAAGGAGCGCCGCAAAGCCGTGTGTCGGGGTGCCTAAGTGCTCATGCTGGTGTGCCAACCACCTAATGCTATGACTCGGAATGGCATGGCCTCTGGATGTGCAATGAGGCGGAGAGGACCTGCTACTTCCAGACTCGAATGGCGCTGAAGACGTGATATTGATTCACTCTGTAGAGATGGAGCTTTCTTTTTTCGCCTCTGAAAACTCAGCCAAACGTGAAGAGAATGGTTGCAACGGTAATCCCTACAAAATTCGTTCTGTCAGGACAAAAAGGACAGCCCACCAATATCTGTTGCCGTCTGCCTAATTTGCATTTAATTATGGCCGTTCCACTGAGATTTGCATAACAGGTCACACTCATCAAGTACATGAACAAATAAGTAGATAATCAATCAATGCATTCATCAATCACGCACTTCATCTTTAAATGTCACACCCCCAGAAAATCATTATCCTCCAGGTTGGGCTGTCTATTATAGTGAGGAGACTTGGGAGGGGCACAAATAAACAAGAAAACAGATAATCTACTGATGCATTAACCGTAATCTCCTTCTTAGTCAATCAAATGTTCGTTTACTACCTCTGAGCAGGTCTTTTTGCCCTCAGAGAACAGAACAGACTGACAGCACACACCCACACGCGCACACCAGTGGGTGGATTTGTGCCTAATAGAGGTAGCTCACTACACAATAACCCCCAGCAATGGAGACAGACATTCATACGCAGCAGCAGCAACAGCAGTAGCAGCATACTGTAGGAGAGGATATCTATGGTCTCCCTGGGGTAGCATTCGCCAAGAAAAGCCTATGCAGCATACTGCATGCCAATCGGCCGGTGAGGTCATAGGGGATATGTTTTCAGATGGTCTAACTTATGCTGGAGCTCATGTGAGAAAGCCTCTGCAATCCACGTCTGGGCAGGGAATCAGGGAAAGCAGCCCTGCGAGAGGAAGTTAATGAGATGAAGTCTGCTTTATGCCTCCACGCAGGTCGACATGATGGCACTTGGCGGTGTCTCGGTAGTGTCTCACCTGGGTTACTCTGGGAAAAAAACAGCCGGACGTTTGCTCCTGCCAAAAATAAGCTCTGTTGTGTCAAGGAGGTGCACTGATGCTGCAACATGATGGCAAAACGCTATCGACAAAGCAGTGAAATGGGTCCTGATCCTGTCTGCTTTATGAGACCAAATGGAGCTGCTGCATCTGCTGAAGTGGATCATATTTTGACCGAGCTGGTAGAAATTGTATTTTATCGAGTAAATGCTCATCGTAGGCCGAGTCCAAACATCCTGACCAAACACTGATGCTGTTCTGGACCGTCTAACTAACACATCTGTGTTTGTGAATGTGGGTATGTGCTGTGACACCCTTTCCCTAACAGAGTCTGCCAATGTTAGAATGCGATAGCTCTAGGGTGACAGCCTTGATGCCATGGCAACACAGAAAAACGTCAGTTTTGGGTGAGATGTAATCAGTGGCTCATTTTCTGATCACCTAATAATATTTAGAACAAAGACTTCTCTCTGTAAAAGAGGGCCTCGAAAGATTGAGGTCGTGGTTGCGAGCCGGAGCAGACTCCCTGTATCATTCATGACCCTGTTGTGTTGAGATGAAAGGAGATTCATCACTCAGCTAATTTTATATTAGATTCCATGTTTGAAGTGACTAAATCATTAGTTTTCTTCCATCTTGTGCGCGGCAGAAACCTAAATGACTTGACGAAGAACTCCGATGTAGCTGAAATTATTTTTCACTCAGACAAGCTTGTGTGGGAATGTGTGTGTGCATGTGCGTGAGTGTGAGTGTGAGTGTGTGTGTGTGTATTTGTGCCAGGGGGATAGCATACTAAGCAGACCCCACTGCATCAACAGAAGTGCTGTTCATCAGCATTTACAACTCGCCCTTGTAATTCCAAGTGTTTTCCCTCACACACTATCACAGGAAATTCAGCGATACCTTGATATGCCGGATGTCTCCTGACTGGAGCATCGGTCCAACAGATAAACAAACAGAAAACACTCCTCATATCTTGGATGCCGCCTCGCAGTGAGGCAGGAGGCTGAACGCACGGGCCAAATTTAAATGCTGATCACTCACTTTGGATCTTAATTCTTGCACCGTTGTGACGTGCCCTGATGTGAAGGGCTTATGACCAGGGATTTTCTTCCGGAAAGAGGAGTGCAGAATCCGTGAACGCCGCCTCTGAATATCAATACGGCTTCCTCAAGTGAATATTCTCCACAGTATAGATCTGCTAGTGTGTTGACTTTCAAACATGCCATTTTCAGAGCTCAATTTCAGCTACAAGAAGTTAAATAAAAAAACAAAATCCTTACCTCTCTTTGTGGAAATACTCTGCTCTGTTACACAGGCTTTTTCATGCTTCTCTCTAGTAAGAACAGCCAAAATAAAATCCACAATTGCTGTATCCATTGACTCTTTTTTTTCTGTTTCAAAGACCCTCAGGATCCTCTTTTTTATATCTCACACAGCAACAAAATGGCTAAATAATGCATAATCCTTTCTCTTCATGGTGTGTTGTGTAATAAAAAAAAAAGTGTGCGAGTGTGTGCAAGTTTGAGACTGTCAAATAATCTCAAGTGCTTCAAGTCTTGACAAAAGCTCCTCTTCAGCAGAAAACAAAAGCTTATTTTGTGGTGTGTGAAAAAAAATTTGGGTCAGTGAATGTGGAGCTGCTCTGCAGGAACCACATATCACTCCTCTGCCATCAGTGGAAGGTAGCAGCACACGAGCTACATCACTGAGTGCATTAACATAGCAGCAAGAGCAAATAGAGGCAGCAAAATGAGGCGTGGGCCTGATTTCACTGGTGTAGCCGTTACACGGTGCCTCGGGCACTCATGAATAATAAGATGTGTGATAACTAACACTCGACATAAGACAAGACCATCGCGCCTCATCCTTTAGAAAAACCACCAGGGTCACATTTTCACCTGTCTCCATCACTCTGTCACCTGGCAACATGTCCTCTTGCCCACGCGCTCATCCTATAATCAATTTTGTTACTTGGGCTAATTTAGACTTTATCGCTCCTTAATGACTGATGTGCAATTTACATATCAGATAGGATTAAACCACGGCTCAGACCAGCCTATCTCATGAGGCTCTGTGCCGATAAAACACACATTTAAACAAAGAAACACCTCTCATGTGAAATGAATTTTATCATGCACGCATCCGAGAGCGGACTGAATAATGGCCACAATAAGCAGGATTCTCAGTTGCACCTGTAGGGAGAAAAACAATGCAGCCAAGTGGATACTAAGAATAAAATTCCTGTCTGACGGCGCTCCTTGGCATGTTGAGGAGCTTTTTTTGACCTTGCGGTGCAGGTCCTAGGCTGGTGGGTTACAGACACACAACCCCTGTCACAAGGGAACATCTGAACCCTTTCAGATGGGTCCTGAGAGAAGTACTTCAAGTCAATATTGCGCCTCTTGAGAGGGAGTTCGGAGGCTGCAATTCGCACCAGGTGCAGCCCAGATAATATTGAGTTTACCTTGCAGATGAATCATGAAGCCAAGTCAAAGGAGGGTGGGTTTGCGCGGATTTCCTCCCGGATGGGCTGAGGGCATTCTGAGAGTGGCTTGCCTAAAATGGGACCGACGGCGCCTCTTGGAGATAATTCAGGTGTCCCGAAACACGCGTCTCGGCTCCTAAAACATGTGACGGCCTGCGAAACCAGCAATGCCCTTCAAGAAATCCATGACCAGCTGATAAAGGACGGCTCATCTCCGATCCCCTCACGCCGGAGAAACGGAACTCAGCGTCCGCCTTTCGAGAAAAACACTGGAAAACGCAAACTGCGGGGTCCCGGTGTGGCTTCGAGGCTGCAGCTGTGCGGGATCGCCGCCTCTACTGCGCATCCGCTTGTGTGCACCTCCAGAAGAGAAAACGCCTTTGTAGCGACAGGCTGCTTTAATATCTACAGCGCTGAGTGACTGGTGCCGTGCTGAATTTAGCCAGATGTTCGTATCGCTTTCACGGGGTTTTGCTGGCGACGCAGGGCTCAGTGCGAGTTAATCCAGATTGAGTGAAAGGCTGCTGCCATCACATGCCCCCCCTCCTGCCCCCGGACTACTGTCAACCACCGGCCCGGCTCCATTTCTGACCAGAGGTGCTGTGCTCGGAATGGTAATCAGTGCGCTCCGAGCTGCACAGAGACCATTTGTGTGCATAGACAGATGCAGTGCCTCCCAGCCCATCTCACAGGCAGGCATCATAATTTATTCATGTAGATTGAACTCCACTGCACGAAAATGCAATTGGCTCATAATATGCTTTAGAAACTAAATTCATAAAAAATAAAAAAACAACAAAAAAAAAACCACCACAGAAATGGTTAGCAGTTTTAATCTTGCAGGAGACGCAAAAGGAGCCAAGTGATAACCAACAAGAATTTCATGAAAATCAATCTGCTCATTTATTAAAAACCTCTGGTGCACAGTGCATCTGCTGTGGGAAAAGCCAAATTCAGCAGCCTATTGAATATTCCTGCATGTATTACATAGATTATTGGCGAGAAAGTGTCGAGTTAGCGGAAACTCAAAGCCTTGGCTCCCTGTGGCTCTGCTTGGCACTCAACCCATCACTATCTGATGCAATGATCCTATAGCCTTTTGTGCAAGTTGCCAATGTTCAAAAGTCTATTACAAAGCGGCACAAAAGTCCTCTCTTCCCTCTCTGTTTTTTTTTTTCTATTCCCAAAGAAGGATGACCTATACTTCTCTTGAGGCCTCCTGGCACTTTGAAGGTGTTCCTTGTCATCCACAGAATTACCCGGAGGATTTCTACTGCAGATCAATAGCTCCATCCAGTTACAACAAATCCACTTGAGATCAATATGAATAGCCTAAGTGCTTTAAGCATAGTTAGCCAGGACTGGAAAAACAAAGAGTTATTTAAGCCATTTATCTGTATGTGGGTGTGCACAAAGTCTGTATTACATGTATGACATGTAAATGCTGCAGTCAGTCTTTGTTGTGAGATCACTCTGATTTTGAAACTGAACACATGTTGGCTACCTGCTTAAAACCTTGTAAAGCTGCTAATTTTCTTCAACAAACATTTTGCTGGTGGAAAGTGTTAAAGGGATATTCACGATTTTTTCGACTTAGTGTCTCATTTTTGACTTGTCTTAATCCTATTGTTGATTATTTTCAGCTCATTTGACGCAGTACAAAGTTTTGGCGGCTTGATGTTCCGCTGCTAATGCCAATGCTAATGCTAGTGCAGGGGCACCAGTAGGAAGCCAGCAGAAGCCATTTACAAACTCTAATTAAGCACTCCATAGTGCACTCAAAGCAAGTCTAAAATGACAACAGGCTATTGAAGCAAATTTGTGTGTTCGTAAAATAATTTTAGAAGTCAAACTATGATTTCTGTTATTTGTGGCTCAGGTTAGGGCTAGCAGCGACAGGAAGTGCACAGATCTGCAGCTTCCTGTTTCTGCTAATCACTTATAATCACAAAACATTTTACTCAAAAAAGCTGAAAGTCATCCTGATTTTGTTTCTTTTTTTTTTTAGGAGAGTACACATGTTCCTTTAAAAAAGATGAAGGTGCATCATACACGATATCCCACAAAGCCAGCTTCGTAATGAACGTATGTCTCCTCCCTGACATTGACATCAGCACAACTCCAGGTTTCTTAGACTGCAGAAAAAGTTCAAACTTTCCACGTGTAACAGTCCAATGTGAGATTGAGAAAAGTAACGAAAAATATTATTTGTCTTGGGAAAAACATGACATCACAGTAGAATTAATCGAAAAAAACCCCAGTAAGTACATTAGCT
>JAPXVT010000011.1:9984896-9995622 GCA_029823135.1 Acanthurus reversus
CATTAGCGCAATGCTAACATATCCATATCATGTGTACCGAGCAGGTTTGTTGGCTCATCTGACTTCACATGAGGTCAGACGAGAAGGGTCCCCTCCGGGACCCCGTAGATGGATGTTCAGTGATCAGAGGTCATTGATGATGTGATTAATCTGCATCACAGTCACAGTTTGTGTCCACATGTCGTCTTTCATGTAAGCTGATGTTTTAAAAATGCTGTTTTGATAAAGCAGAAGTGAGTTTGTTTTGAGTGTAAAATTAAGTACGTCTCAAAACACTTACAAAGCAAGAGAGAGACATATTAGACAAAAGCATAACTACTTTATGTGCCTAAAAGATAAAATACATATAAGTGAGGTATAAATATCAACCACACAATTTCTAAAGGACGTATGAAACACATTTTTGCAGAAGTCCAGCGCAAGGCTGTTGCCAACAAATTGCAATTTCAAAAACAATAGTTAACATTTGTTTATAAATTTCTTTCTTCATTTATCTGTTCTGTTATCAATTCTCAAGTCACACTTTTGCTAGTTTGGAATAAACCTTTAAAAGAAATTTGACAGATAAAAACTTTAACCCACATGAGACGTTCAGCTGAACGGGTAAAGTGTTTGGAAGGAACCAACAAACTCAGCCAATCTTCAACATTTCTGTTTGTTGTTCAGTGATAGCAGTTTGTTCTGTTTTTGTTCATAAAATGAACGTCTAAATTGGTTTTGGTGCTTAAATTTATGAGTGTGTGTGAGTCTGACAGAAGTTTGTTGACCTTATGTATTTTTAATGACTTATACTTCCATGATTCTCAGGAACAAAATTCATTTTCTGTGGGTAACAACCCAAAGGCCGGGTCAGGGCGGGCAGACAGCAGGACACCGATGAGCGCCTCTGTTACATTGCTGGAAAAACCTTAAACATGGGTTAACATTCTTTTAAATGTAGAGTTCAGTCACGGAGGATGACTCAGTGCTACCTGCTCCCCACGCGGCCCTGTCTGTCAGTTCAAACCGCACCCCAGCTGACGAGAGAAAGACTGGGTCAGGAGGAGAAGACACAGGAGGACGGGCGTCTGAGGGGTCTGGTTAAAAGGCAAAAGATGTGAAATGGGACGATAGATAAGAGGGCACAGGAGAATAAATCAGCTTATGGAAAAGAAAGGTAGGCAGCGCCATGACAGAAACTGAGAGAGAAAAGAAGCCAGAAGCTATAATGGGTATTTGAGACAGAAAATTAATGCTAAATGAAAGAAATGAAGTAAAGGGCAGGGTGCAGGGAGACAAGAGGGACAGAGAGACCCGAGAGACCAGGCTAGGCAGAGGGTCGATGGGGAAAGGCCAGTGGAGGACGAGCTCCACAAAGTTCTGACTTGCTTGGGCAGATCTGGCCTGCATCACGCATGTGCGTACATTATAAAGCACAATATGAAATATTCACTCCTTCTGCCCCTCGACACTGGGTTTATTTTCGTTGAGGGCAAGCCACCAAGGAGGCCTGCCTCTACAAAAGTCAGCACTCAGCAAAACACTGGGAGGCAGGCTGGAAAGGGACGGGGTGAGGAACAGAGGAATGCGACAGTGATGGTGTTAACAGGGGATACGGGTGAGATTCAAAAAGGGCGTGTGGGAGAGATAAATAAAGAGAACAAGAGGGTGTTTGCACAGTGATGGGATCCCGAGTGAGTGGAGCGTTGCAGGGCTGCTGGTCAGGGGGCAGAACTCTGCATGGTGTCCGGGCCAACTAAGGCAATGAGCAATGGCAGGCAGCCACTGCAAAGATCACATGGCCTGCAGTGAAGCAGACATCGACCACACGGGGCATGTGATCATCAAGGCTGACAGATGCAAAGTTAAACCACACTTGCTGAAAAAGAGGCCAGGAAAATGTGCAATCGGACACGAGGCAGGAGGAAGAACAACCTGTTCTGACACTGTCAAAGTCGGATAAGCCGGTCATGGGTTCGAATCCTCATAAATCCCACTGATCTGAGTGTGGCATCACCAACAGAGTGCCTGAGTCACGTCCCTTCCGGTGGACCCCATGGACCTTAGTATGGAAAAAATATGTACTGTAGTCATCGGGGAGAGGAAAATTATTTTTTGATCCTGTTTGACTTGTGCCCTGAATTACACGTATGATGTTCGTCAATTCAAACGATCATTTTTCATGTGAAGAAAGTCTATGCTTGTCTTCAAACGGCTGTATTAGCTTGAGAAAATACGAAACCAGGAAGATTACACGAAACGGACGTCATAACATTTTCCTTCCTCTGACTCATGAAACTAACCGACTAACTCCCCCCTTGATTGGCTGCAGCTCTCAACGTGACCCGATTTATAATAGTTTTCACCTCTTTTAATACTTTTCCTCTCGTCCTGGAAAATCGCTGTGAAATCTGCCAAGCTGACGACCACGTATGTCCTGATGACTTGTATTGTCCGAGACGAGACATGTAGTTCACTGAGCAGTCTCACAAAAAATGATGTTTTACTTCACTGTTTAACCTCAAAATTCAACTTTCTTTACATGAACATGATCTTTTAAACTGCCAACCATCATATGTGTAATCCAGAGCACAAGCCAAATGGGATCAAAAAATAATTTGTCCCTCTCCGTTGACTACCGTTCATATTTCTTCTGAATTAAGGTCCCATGGCCCGGAAGTAGAGGGGCGTGACTCAGGCACTCTATGCAATAATGTTAATACTGACATTACCAGTGTATCATCTACCATTGCCATCAGCCCGTGACATTTTCACCATGCTTGTTACATAACAAAATAACAGCAATAAAAGAGGATGGTGTTTCATTTAAGGCAGCATCCATTTTTCATTTATCATTCCGCCCTTGCTTAAAACCACAGATGTGATACCCGTAATGCAAGCCTGTGGCCATCACACTGGCCAAACAAGATCAAACCACACTTCACTCATTACTGTTTTGAACTGAGCTAATGCAAACACATTTAAAGCTCTCAATGAGACACATTACGCATCGCGGTGCACACTGCAGCAGAGCATGCTTGTGTTTAAGTGGCAAGGCCGAAACTCTGAATTAGCTGTTAAATGATGACTTCCTTATTCTGATCTGAGGATGTAAATGACTGCTCTGTTCAAAGAGTCAGATGACGAGGAGGGCGACTAATCTGTATTCTGATGCAGGCGGGCTACAGCCTCCTCGCTCCGTGTTCAGCCAGAGGGGAAGAGATAGGCCATTAGGTCAGTTATCTTTGGCATACACAGGAAGCTCTGCAGGGCAAAAGGGGGGCCTGTGTAAGCCTGGATATGACTCTGTGTGTGTTTGTGTGTGTGTTGTGGCATTTCTGGTCCCCGCAGACCCTGCACAGTGTGGTGGAGCTGCAGGGGTGGAAATGCTGTGGAAGCTGGTAGCTGTCATCAGCACATCCTGCCTACTGTGTGCTGGTGATGTAGAGGGGCTTTTCTCCTCCTCCTCCTCCTCCTCCCACTTCCTTGGCATGGATGGTCATCTAGCTGCGACGTTTATTAACTAGTAATACATAAGGCTTTATGACTAAATCATATGAGCAGCACGCATGCATTTTTCAGACAATGATATCATCCCCAGACCTACTTTTAGCAATCTCAGATCCAGCATAGTATGACATCATAGGGATTTTCAGCCTGAGCAATCCAGCATTGCTTAACCCCACTATAACCATTGATGAAAAAGCGGCTGCATCCGTAGTAGCCATATGTACTGTGATTGATGCAGATTTGGCACCTTAAGCACTCAAACGCACCACACTTTGAGTGGAAACAATAACGGCGGCATAGTTTCAGAGAATACGCTTCAATTTGTATCATAAAGTTAGTTAGTAACATTACAACACAATCAAAGACCAATTCTTTACTATGGAAATGTCCACTATATGAAAAATGAGCTAAAATGTGTTACTATCACGGATTTCCCATTAGAAAAAAGACGATAAAGAGGCTATCTTTACTAAGAGCAGTGGATTAAAGCTAAACTCACACGTCATCTGTTGGTTTATTGTGCTGATGGTGCCGCTACATTTCTAACGTTAATTTATCGCCGGAGCGTTTCTCCGTCCTACACAATCCCACTATCGGTTTATAATTTAAGAGACTTACCCCAAAATGACCAATTCGCCGTATTTTACCGGGTCTTTAATGGGCACATCATCATCTCCGTCTTTTCTCGGTGAATTCATCAGACTGGACTGCTCCAGAAGAAGAAAAAACGGGTCCAATGGCAAAGAGTGGTGGGATAAAACAATGCTAACACACTCGAAACTGAAGGGAAGTGATTTGGGATGTAGTCTATCAAAGTTTGGACGTAGTTGGGCAAAGTTTCTCCAGACTTCTTCTTGTTTGTTTTATTGTTTTAATCCCGTAAAGGCGCATCTTTTCGTGGCTTTAACGCCAGTGTGTGGCTAGTTAGTATCTCAACATTTCTGTTCAGTAGCATAGGATACAACAACGGCTAACGGCAGGGAGTGGGGCATACCATTTTTTTGTAGGGGTGGTCGTTCAAAAGCATTTCTCAAATTAGTTGACAAAATGCCTCTTCAGGGAGAAATACGCCTTCATCGGGTTTGTAACGATGAATAACAGTGTAATAGTGATTAGGAGAAAAAATATCCACAATTTGACACACATATGCACTTTAGCTTGAACCCTTCTATGGTACGAGAAATGGAAGCAGCCTCGATGAGACGCTGGCTCCCAGCCTCCCACTGATAGAATAAAATGAGGCATTTCGACATTCAGAGGAAGTGCCCACATCCCCTGGAATGTAGGCGTACTGGCACATTTAAAGTAAAAGCCATTTGATGTTATGTATGGAAGTCATATAGCTCTGATCTCGTGGGTGATTATGGAGTCTGACGTAATGAGATGCTTCGGGGGGTGTGGTGAAGCCGGGATGTGGGTCACCATTGCGCCCCAGACTAGACACCTTATTTATTTCTTGTCTGCATTTCATGTGGGAGTTGGGAGACAGATATAGGCCGACTGGAGCCCACACTTTCATCTCTCGCTCTCTCTGTCATACACACAAACACACACCCAAACACAAAGAGGAGTGCATATCTAATCAGTGCTAATACTGTGACCACATGAGGGCAGTGCACTTCAGTTGCAAAGCACAACTTTCCATTCTTTGAAGTTGGTAAAGTATAACTTTTGCACTTAAAAATAGCCTTTCTCTTTGCATCTGTTCTACCTGGATTAGTCCATAAACACTCACTGTATTCCACCTTGTGTTTTCTCTGCTGTGGTTAGGCTTTGGGATTTGAATGTTCAGACTAATATGAATGGGGCAGGTGAATAACATAGTTTCTGTGTCACATACTTGGCAGGTTTTCTTCCATAAGCCTGCTTGCTGTTCATTGTTGTTTGATGAGACAGAAAGCAAAGCCTTTGCTGCAGGCTTTTTGGACAGAACGCAGCGCTTTGGTGTCAGTAACAGAATCTGCTCCGTCTCCTCAGCGGCATGGCTGCATTCATCTGGGACAGGAGCCTGGTTGGTGTTCTGGCGGGCTGGTGTGACATGTAGTGGCTTGCATGCAGGGTGGCACCACGCTGTACTCCACATGCTGACTGCAGTGTGTGGCGAGGTTGGCTCATTTGATTAAAACATTTGCTTGTGCAAATTTATAGATGTTACTCGAGTGATTTGAAACGAATGCGGCCTTTGCCTTTCTTACACATTCGCAGCATGAAGTTCTGCAACTACAGGTAGACTATTAATGAAACTCAGAGTTGATGGATGACTCATGAATCAACCAAGTGGAGTGCTGAATCACCTCATCGGGGTATCTGTAGTATATATGTTTCACTGTGTTTATCTGAAAGTAAACATTCTCCAACATACTTTTCTTCTGAGCTACAAAAACTGGATGGACCAGATGTGTGCCGTGAAAGATTGTGTGTGTGTGTGTGTGTGTGCATGTTTCAGTGACTTTCTTTCCTTCCCACTCTGGGATTAAGGTCACACCCTCCTCACTCTGTCTCTGTCTCAATCTCTCTGTTCCTCTGCACCTCCCAATTTTTCTTTTTCCCTTTCTCTCTCTTTTCTCTCTGGCTAGCAGTGTCCTTGTGCGACTGAAATACCACATCATGCAGGAGGAATCCTCACTGCTCCCTTTAAATTTTTGTTGTTTATGGTCATAATAATCAACCAGCAGGGCAAGGATCCAGTTTGCACTATGCTGATTATCTATTCTGTCTCACTGAATTAGGAATTTACAATGTAAATAACAGTCTGAATGAGTAAAATTCACCCCATGTCAGGTTCTCAGCTGTATCTGGTACAAAACATAGAGCTCAATAATCCATAGAGGTGAATTTAGTCAACAGAATAATGGGAGAAATGCCATTAGATCTGTCACCTAGATCATCATGCACTTAGAGCCATACAGAGAGACTGATGTGATCACTAAAAATAATTGAACATGGCAGTTGTGATTGACAACCACTTTGCTCCATGTTGGCCTCATTAGCAGGATAAAGTCTCACGAGTTAAATCACAGTGTGGGGTCTCGCTTGCTGCTGCCACTGCATAGTATTTGTCATCACAGCTCACAAACTATACAGCAGTGTTGACATAAATACACAGCACAGTAGCTCAAATGAGTGAGTCAGCAGCATGTAACAATTTAAAATCTACATTTATGGCAGCTTGCTTTGACATTTTTATCACTGGCGTCAATATGAGGGATCTAACGAGCCAAATTGGAAAGGAATTTCTCAGTCCTGTATGTGCCGCTGTGTGTAGTAATGTAATGAACAATCTGTGCGTCACACGAGTCATCTCAAAACCATATTTGGTGAGCAAATCACAGATCTGATTGTAGGCCTAATTGTGAGCATGTGGAATGCATTACCTCTGCTATAATTATTCAGCTTTTGGCAGGCTGCACTTCAAGTGGAGCAAAACGTAGTAGAAAGGGAAGCCACTGATCATTTGCAAGTGCATGCTCAACGCAGAATATACACAAATAAGGAGCTTGGTGGAGTGCGTCTGCTCTTATATGTTTAAAATAACAGCAGATTTCCTGATATATACACATACATACGCCACATATTTTCTAATAATAAATACATTTAGAAGTAATAATAACAAAAAACTCTATATATTGGAAAGATAAATGGTTAGGGGTACAAGAATAAATCACATTATTAAAAACAGACAAGATACTGATTACAAAACTCTCTTTTTAAACACTCACACACAATATGCACACACATAATCGCATGAACTGGTAATGCCTTTTCCCCTCAAGAGCCTGTTTGACATACTGTTCATCATCAGACATGAGTTCAAGATGGCTGTGACTTCTGGACTGCTTCTGGATAGTCTCCATGATTTATACCCAGCATGTCAGAGTAGCGGTGACGTCAGGATGCCTCTGGGCCAACTGGTCTCCATCTGGATTTAAGTGATGTTGATTTAAAAGATGGTAACAGATATTTGGTAGAAGAAAAAATTCAGGGAAACAAGACAGTTAATTCAAACCTCTTAGATGTGCTACAGCCATCTGCTGCTGAGTCTTTGTCAACGTTGCCATAGAGACAAGAGCAAACAAAGAAAAGGTATTTCTGCAATTTAGCAACCACGGCTCCCGTCTCTGTTAAAGCTTAAATACGGCAGAACCATAGACTTTTGAATATAATACATTCCAAGGAGAGCAACAAGAGTTATTTAATCACTAAAGTATAAAATCACGATCTCTTCTATGGAAACATGTCAGTGTGCTTGTGTAAGCACATGAACAAAAAGGCAGCATCCTACCTGTGATGCACGAGTGTGCACATGCCTGCTGGGTGTGTGTCTGTGTGTGTGAGAGAGACACCATACTTCCTCCACTTGATGAGGAGGCAGACTCCGACATGGAGCAGGCATGATAGTGCAGATGGCTCAGCATATTCCCATTCTCCGTGGGCTCTGGGACACAACAGGCTCCACTAGTGATTTTTGACTCCCCACAGGGAAGACTAATTGCAAACACAAGCAGGTTTGTTGCAAAACACTGAAAATGAATGGCACTACAAACCGTGGCAAATGATTGCATATATACTGTAGAGAACTTACGTGAACACGGCCATGCACAGCGTGTGCTACCGGTGATTTCAACAGTTTTTTATTTCAATAGCTTTCCAATATGTGCTAAGTGTGATTGCACATAATGGTGATTTTAAAGACACGAAAAGATAGTGTGAAATCATGTGAGAAGCAGGAGATGAGGAAGTCATTTGATGACCTCATAGAAACAACTTCTGGGCCACAGTCAGAATGGACAAAATGAAGCTGCTGCACATGTGACCAGTTTAACCCTTGTACTTTTTGTTTACGCCTTAGACTTTATGTGTTCTAGTATTTCAATTTTTAGGAATTATTGACTTAGTTCATTCACAGTATACAAAAAAAGAACTGAATGTGACTCTTGCAGGGAGTGCCATCAGTATAAAATATGATTCCACAAATACCATGGAACACATTCAAAGATTCATCATCAGAGAAACAGGAAATGTTGTCTCAGAGCAGGATATGAAACAGCACTTTCACATCTTGAGGCTTTTTAAATATGAAAACTGCAGCTCGGCTTAAAGGGATATTCCAGATTTTTGACATAGTGCCTCATTTTCACCTTCTCCAGTCCTATTCCTATTAATAGAGACCATTTCAAGCTAATTTCATGCAGTATGTAGTTTGGACGGCTCATCATTTAGCTGCAAATGCTAATGCTAGCGTAAAGTGCACCCAAAACAAGTTGAATCTTTTGTGATGAATTCATGTGTTTAATTTTAGAAGTTAGACTACAGCTGAATTTTATGCTTGCTGCTAACCCACAAATGACAGAAATATAGACATATTTTGACTTTTAAAATGATTCTACCAACACTTGAATTTGCCTCAACAGACTGTTGTCATATTAGAATTGCTTAAAGTGCACTTTGAATTGTTTGATCGATGCTTGGAAGAGAATGCTACTGGGTCCATTAACTTGCATTAGTGTAAGCGGCTAAACGGCAAGCCGTCCAATCTCTGTACTACATCAAATAAGCTGAAAATGGTCTCTAAATAGGAATGGGACTAGTTAGGTCAAAAATGAGGCCCCATGTCAAAAATTCGGGATTTCCCTTTAAATACTGGCCAGTTGGCTGAGACATCCTTTCACAAAATCCTCAAGCTCTGTAAAGCACATGCCAGCAACCTGCCATACATGTACACAACCTTGAGTACATAGACTACACGCACAGCTGCCGGCGTGAGCTGCGCTGAGTACTTCACACAAAAGCAGATGGCTCCTCAGACACGTCATTAATACAAGTCGGTGAGGAGGCTGTGTGTGGTAGGTTATTTTCAGATTTAGTGTTGTGTGTTATTTAGGGATGAAAGTTGTGCTGGGGACTCTATTTTTGTGTTTGTGTAAGTGGGAGGCTGCCAACGGGCAACAGAGGGAGAGAGACATAGACTGACATTTACAGTAATTGGCTCCCTGTTCAGTCTGACAGTATTCCACAGCAGACCTATTAATAATTACATAGTGTGTGCCAGCAGCCTTTGACCCGACTTCAACAGGTTTTATCACCACAGCCTTTAAAGAATGTGTTAACACATAGCAACACTTGCTGACTGTTTTATCGCTGTTCAAGATGTAGTAACAGCGGGGAATTAAAAGGATATTCCAGAAATTTTGACATTGGGCCTCATTTTTTGACTTCTCCAGTCCTATTCCTAGAAATATGGACCATTTTTAGCTCATTTGATGAAGTAGGTAGTTTGGACAAATCAAAGTTTTGCTGCAAATGACAGTCAGTGGCACAAGTAGCAAGCCAACAGTGGCCAATACCAAAATTCGATTGAACTCTCCACAGTGTACCCAAAGCAAGTCTAATATGACGACAGTATTTTGAGGCAGTTTTGTGTGTTTGTAGAATAATTTTAGAAGTTAAACTACAGCTAAAATTATGTAATTTGTGGCTTAGAAGCAACAGGAAGTAAATAATTCAGCAGCTTGTTGCTGTCAATGCTGACAGAGCCACAAATTCAACAAATTCAGCCGTAGTTTCACTTCTAAAATTGTCCTGTAAACACACAAATATGCCTTAATGGACTGTCGTCATATGAGACTTGCTTTGGGTGCACTTTGAAATGTTTGGTAGTGGTTACTGTTGGCTTGCTACTAGTGCCACTGATTTGCACTAGCATTAGTATTCACGGCAAAACACTTAACTGTCCGAACAAATGAGCTGCATATGGTCACTAAATGAGGCCCTATCTCAAAAAATTTTGGAATATCTCTTTAACAGAGGTGTAAACAATGTTAATTCACTCCCATTGGTCAAACTTATATTTAAGGCACTCTATTGTGTAATGTCTCAGCTTCACACAAGCCAGTAAATCCAAGTAATTACAGTGCTATTCAACAGACACATAATTTACTTCAGAATAACAATACTTTAACCGTGTTTGACTTCAGACCCAGGCTGTTGTGTTTCTCACCACAACCCTGTGAACGTTTTTTTTTTTTTTTAATCTCAATGTGTCCATCTGTCGCTGTGTTATGCTACGTGTCACACAGGAAGGTTGCAGCATATGTCACTTCCTGTCACAAATGAAAGCCAACTTTTTAGCCTACACATCACTTTAGGTTTTTAGGAAAAATCTATCTGCAAGAGGTAATGGTGTAGCTTCTTTGTTTGTTTCGGTTAGCTTTTATCTGCTGGCGTAAAATCATTTTCA
>JAPXVT010000011.1:10578096-10590382 GCA_029823135.1 Acanthurus reversus
CATCATTAACACAACCCCCAAACATTTCAGCGCTGTACTTCTGTGTGCTCGGTTTGTTTACATGACATTGGGTGCACCCATTCGTGTTGCATGAATATCCAGTGCATCGAAAATGTGAATGATGTTTAGTGAATTTCTATGTAGTGTTTGAAATGTTTGGTCATTCCTGTGCAGTTTACTATATAATAAATGCAATATAGGGAATTGTGAGTGAGTGAAAGGGGGAATGATTTAGAACACAGCTCCCATCAGCAGTGGTGGTTCATGCAGAGTCAGACAAGGCAGTCAACATTCCCTGATGCATCCTTGCTGATGTGCATCAGACACCACAGGACACAGGTGATCCACCTCATAAAAGCAGGCTTCTCATCTAATAATGATAAGTTTAATTAATTTTGCACCTTTCAAGAAACCCAAGGTCGCTTAACAGAGCAGTACATCAACACAAAAAAACAGCAATACATAACAGTACACAACAAGACTACAACAAACAACACAAGCAGACAAAATGCAGAATAAGGAGGAAATGACAGTGTAAGTGAAGCAGGGAAATGAGGTAAATTAAAGACTGAAGGCCATGTTGATCAGATAAGTTTTCGAGGTTGATTTGAAAGTGTCCAGAAAAGGGGCGTTAGGGATTTCTGCAGGAAGAGAGTTCCAGAGGGAGCAACACTGAAAGCACCCAAAAGTTTGAAGTTCAGAGAAAAGAGGGGAATGGAGAGGAGGCCAGAGTCTTGAGGACCGCAAAGTGCGGGACAGGGTGTACAGGGTGTAGAGGTGGAGGAGGTCTGTTAGGTACTTGGGGGCAAGGGCATGGAGGGACTTGTAGGTGAGGAGGAGGATTTTGGACATGTTGTGGGACTTCTCATCTTCCCACTTGTCTGCATCCTGAGCGACGTGGTTTGTCGTGGTTTTCTGAAAGCAATGCATTGGTGAGACTGCAAAAGTTAGATGACTTAACTGCTGCATTAGGTCTGTTTTTTTCAAAAAAAAAAAAAAATCTGCTCTGCACCATCCTCCATTTCACTCAAGAGGAAAATGGCCCTCTCTGCAATGATGGCATAAGGACTGTGTGTCATATTTAATGCCCGTCATTTTCTGACATGTTGGTCGGCCTGCAGAGATGTTGTGTGTAATAGCCAGAGGCGTAATGGTTATGGTAGGAGTGGGGTTAATAAAAAAATAAGAAGGGATGGAACTGGAGTGAGCAGGAAAAGCCTGCTCTCTGTGCCTCCATCTGAGCTGCTGGGTTTTACGCCGCTCTTTCTGATCCTCTCTGGCTGCATCATTTGCACATTCATCCTGGAAAAATAGAGCTGCATCTGTCACATTGTCACCCACTGAATCGTCCTCCATCTGAATTACCTCCTTCAAATTTTCAAAAATGGTGAGAGAAAGAAAAAAAAGGTAGATGAAAAAGTCTCCCGTGCCCATTACTCCAACCCAAGCGGGTGTTGAGGTGTTGTCACGGAAACCAGCAGCCACTTTTAACAATCAAACATGCGTGACAGTTCATTTTCTCTCCTGGATTAGAAGTGCTGGCGCTAAAGTGTGAGCAGAGAGACAGCGAGGCCGAGCAGTGTGACAATCAGATGGCAAAGACACAGACATTTCGCAACCGCAGGCACAGTGGAAAGAATTAGCAACTACTAATAAGATCAGTGGGTGGCAGCTGTTCAGACACCATCTTGAACATCTGTTTATCACATCAAACAATACAGGAATTTGCAAGGATGTAATTCTACAGCAGCACAGGACAAATGTTTACATCTTGCTGCTGCACAAAATGCAAATCACATATCGATCCATCGTTTCTGCCCTGCTTCCCCTGTCACCTTCCACTGCGGTACAGACTGACAGATATCCTGCTGCTTCTACATGCACTTTGGGATAATGTTCATGCAAATCATGTGAAATATTCACGTCCACTCAGGCTGTCTTAGGGATTCATAAATGACGGTAATGAAAAATGCCAGCACAGGTCATATTCAGGCCAGGCGCTGAGCATTCAAAGGTTAACATCCAAACCAGTGTACAAAAGAGATTGACAGACATGGTTACGAGCACACATTTCCATATTGCATAAAGGGTTATGGCTCTGTCTAGTCTCTCGGAGGCATGAAGTCTGAATACACTCCTATTCATACCTTTAGCTTTGGCAGGCGTATACCGTATATGTGCATGACTGTAATGGGGGATTACAGCAAAAGACCACCCAGTAAAGTAAAGTATATGGTGTGATTGCTCAGCCGCGACCTGTATGAGAAATAAATTACAATGCAGACGGAACATCACATCCTCTTAGCCCGAGGAGAGCTGAAAGACGAGGGTTCTCCGTGACACCATTTCTCTGCGGGTTGTTAAATGACACTATTTGATCTTTTCCATTTATGAGTAATATTTTTCCCAGCTGCCCTTAAGCACTGTGCGCTGCTAAGCTACATATGGCAGGCCATTCAAATACTGAAACAGCCCCTGACCTTCAACCATTGCATTATGCCTCCTGTGAATCTCCAAAGAGTTTGAGGGTATTTAACCTGAATTAAGTCAAAGATGTGACGAGCTTCCTTTGGGCTAGCCTAGACCAAGATCAGAGACTCCGCCCACTCCACTGAGTGGATTTGATTCTCTTAGTCTGGCTTTGCCTCCACTTTGAGCAATTTTTAGAAGGAGGGATTAGATTCTCCCTAACCCCTCCTCATTGGAAGTGTGTGTGGGGAGAAGTCTGGCTAAGTGACACATCCGAAAGCCAAAAATGTCTCCACAAGCTGTTAAATAATCACACAGATGTTGTTATATTGTGTTGTGATTGAGATTCTACACACCATGCATCCTGAAGAGAGACAAATAAATGTTTTTTGCTTTAAATCACATCACATTATATCATATCATCACCGTGAGTTGACAGTGGGTCCTGCAACAGTACTCAGTGTTCCTTACATCAGATGTGTCGTGGCTACTTTTCACATGTAAATTTGGCATTTTTTAAAAACTCATATCAGAGAGACCACATACAACCACATAAATGTTTTTGGTCCTGTAACGTGGCTTTGTCGGATGAAACGTCAACGCTCATTGGATAATCACCTTTGAAACCAAGAGAACCACACTTTCACAGCGCAATGCCAGTCCAAGAGAATCAAGTCCACCGAGTTGAGTGGGCGGAGTCTGTGGTCTGGGTCCAGGCTATCTTTGGGCTGTAGTCTGACAGAATCAGATGTTGCAGTGAAAACACCAGTTCTCTTGTTTATTTTATTGTGGGTAGTGTATTTAGCACACAGCGGTGCAGGCTGCAGGTGATGCTGTCACACAGAACTATCAGGGATGTCATTTTTGGAGACTTTGTGGAGAAGAACAGGCACCTTCAAATAACGCTGGGCAGGTGATTGGATTAATCAGCCGTCTATCAGTGGCTGGCCAATTTCAACCAATTAGATAAATAAAGATAAAAAGATAGAAATAGCAGCCAGTTGGACAATTAAATTGTTGAAAGCCAGTTGTGAGAAAAGTGAAAATATCTTTCTCCATCATGAAAAGCCTTCAGTGCATTCTTTGCTCTTCCCTCACCAAGAAAATACTTTCCAGTTCTGATGTAACTGATGCTGTCGCAGCATTTAAGCTCTCCTCTTTTGGAGCCGCCATTGCTGTGTTCAAACAAACTCTGATTGCTCTGAATCGCTGTGGCTCGGACAAAAGCACCTGCTTGAACTTGAAGCCTGACAAATTGATTTGCAAGATTAAATAATCACATGATCTCGCAAATCCAACTCCCTCGCAAGGTATAAAGATGGCATGAAGTCAACTTCCGGAAAAACTCAACCTGACATCATGCTGTGATGGCCAGTCAGTTGATTGTTCAGCTCTGCCCGGTTTGATCCCCAAAGAAGAAGCACAAAGATGTAAATTTGCATTTGCAAATGTGCCATATAATTACACTGTTTTTCAAGTCACGCTGGAAATTAGCGACGTCGGTCTCTTCTTCTTCAAGCCATCCTTGAATACCGCCTCGCAGCGTCTCTTCTTCTTCCTCCTACGCTGTCACCAGCAGTACATACATGAAGACAGTGGGAGATGTCGACCGCAGAGCAAAGTTCAGGGCTATCTGTTTGAACGTCTTCTGTGTTCACTCTTTGATTTGTCTTTTTGTTTGGTGAAGGCTGCTCTCCCACTGCGCCTGCCCTACGCTTGCTTTTCTTTTCTTTTCTGCTCCAGCTGTACTCTACCACTTGAAGTGGCATGGCGTATTCAATTAGATATGCCCCGAGCTGACAGCCAGATCGAGACTGCATCTCTCTCTCTTTTTTTTTTTTTTCACTGCGACTGGAGTGCTCCTCCCCAGAGAGCCGCACAACACCTTCTGTCACCTCACATTCCAGTGCTCCATGCCCCCTCATCCCTGCTGCCACCCTCAGTTTCAGCTGTGGTGCAACACTGCCCCCACAGGTAAGTCTGGGTTTTTGCAGCTTCTTTTTCACCAAATTGAAGAAAGCAGACTGTGATTTACTGACTGCACTATCTGACTCGTCAGAGTTGGTGTTATATGTTATAATGCTGGATGTTACATCAGATCAGCTAAAGTCTTTTCATTCAAAGTGCTGCTGCATGCATGCAAATCTGCCTGACGTTACTTGTACTCAACACATGAGGGTCAAGTGCAGCTTAGGTCTCCCACTTAAAAACAAGCTCTTTAATGTGCAGGACTTAATGCTACACACATGGCTTTGTTAGAACAGATCCTCCACAGCTGTGCACAGATGTTCAACGGATTCTTCTGCATGCACAGTGTCATTTATAAAACTTACCAATACAGTCCCTGCTGCATACCAAGAAGCGTTTTGCAGGATACTTTTTCTATTTGTCATATTTGGGAAGCAACACATTTTTCATCTCCAGCTCTGCATGTATTACTTCAGCTGTGAAATTACACAGTGACTAAGAGTTGTAAGTGTAGATCATTTGCCTAACTTTTCAACTAAGTGAGAATTTTCATTTCAGAGTGGCTCATTAATATTCAGGTTGATATTGTTTATAGAATACAGATGTTTTTGGTTCACAGGTTGATGATTTGCTTTCTTGCTGGTAAAGTCTGTAAAGTGTTCAAACTGGAAAATTGGGATGCACAGTGTTTGCCTAAGACGTCACTACTTCAGGTGCATTCGATTACTCTGAGAAGAAAATACATAAACAATAAAAAGGTCAAATAGGGTTTGACTTTTCAGCTGGCTAACGGGCTTTTGGCAGCCAGAGTTTTGATCAAATCACCTGAAAACTTTGTCCTTTACTTTGGGTTATGCATCATACTGTCACACAATGCATCAGGTGCTGGTACGAAATATATCTCAACTCTTTGCTTTCCAAGTCCAGTTCTCAGTTCTAATCTTTGTGTTTGAGTTAAAGTATGGCATTTTTTTAATTAAAAAATTTCAGGTCAAAGTAAAGTCACGAGTCACTGGTGCTAAAATCCAAGTCAAGTCTTAAGACATCAATTTTGTCACTTAAGTCTGAGTCCAAGTCATGTCACTCGAGCCTAAGACCACATGATTTACAAAAAAAATGTAATTGTCATATGATTGCAATATTAGAGGATATTATAGTTTTTGCATCATTTTGCATATTTACATTGAAAAAGATATTAAAATAGTAGTCGTAGTTTGATTTTTGCAGGGATCTGTATCAAACAAAGATGTTTCTTAAGTCTGTAGAATATGATGTGTAGGACAGGACGGCCCTGTAGCAGCACAGCATTTGAGTTTTATTTTATTTGTTTATTTGACAGTGACAATATACAGCTCTTTAGCAGAACCAGAGTTAGCTAGAAGACAATTTTAATCTGTTGTCCCTGAGCAGAAAAAAAGGGTATAACATCTGTGCCAAAAGAAAAAACTGTTTTATAAAAACACTAACACAAGAGTTCACAGAAATGAAGCACAATAACAACAATAACAGCAAAGTTTCACAGCATTAAATCACCACAACAACAAAATCCCAACAACAACAAGACTTTTTCTTTATAACAAGAGGAGCAGCCAAGTCATTGATCACTTCATATACTAAACTAACATCAGCAAGAAACACAAAGCTGCCAGAGGTCATAATGACTTTTTGTCCAGGGCTTTGAGTGTTTGTTTGTGAAGTATGTGCAAAATGACATTTTTACAAACAAATTTCTCCTTTAACATAGTAGCACCTGCATGCAATTAGAAAAGGCAGTAGGCCATATTGCGATTTCGATGAAAGTTTGAATAAATGTGCAGCCCTCTATTCATATCCACTCCAAACCTTCACTATCCACCACTGTTTGAATGGAAAGATACAGCATGGACATAACAGCAAACATAACAGTCCAGCACAGTCATGCAGGAAGGGTTTTGCGGCCTGGGCCATCTTGAATCTGCACTGAATCATTTTTGTGGCAACTGCCTTGTTGTAGTTTTTGTTGTAATTGATAATATAATCAGAAAAGCAGCACAAACAGATGACTATTCTGTTCCAACTAAAACTAAAATGCTTAATTTTTCTCAGTTATTTAGTATTATTTAGATTCATAAGTGCTTTTTCAGATTACCTGCTGTTTGGTTTTAATCTGACATGATCCTTCTGTGTATTATCATCTTAGACCTCATCCTTGCACGTCATTAGCACAAAACAACCGACATACTGAGGATGTTTATGGAGTTATTTCTTTCCTGGTGGCAGAGCCTAGAGGTGTTGATAACAGTTTAGCCAAATTTATGTAACATTAGTTGTCATTATTCATAGTTCTAATGTTTTTGATAACTCTAAGACCTTTTCTCTTGTACCAAAAGTCAGGTCAAACTTTCCACTTTTTAAGGATAAGCAACAAAGCTGAGAGGGATCCTGATAAATGAAATGACATTAGTCTAATTAATGATAAGTATAGGCTGTCAAATAAAGAAAGGGAACCACAGGGTGCAGCAGGGAGGGTGTGGAACACTTTCTGATTTTTAATTAGGAAATCATTTTGTCCAAATTTCGAATTAAAATAAAAATTGCCTTTTAAAGGTTCAGTCTTTGTCATGCATTGTCAAGTGGATTCAGCGTTCCCGCAGAGTCCCACCACACACACTAACCGTCTGTGCTGGAAAACAAGATTTTTCACAGCAGCCCCTCTGACCTGTCATAGCAGAGAAAGCACAGGTGTAACTAATAACACTAACGATGGCTCTGCTCCTTTGCAATGCTGCTGAGCCAAAATGCAGCAGGAGCCTGGAACTGGCACACCTACAGCAAATAGAGAGCAGCCAAGTGTTATTAATTACACCCGTGCATTTCCTGCCGTGGCATGACATCCACTGATGAGTCAGACACTTTCACAAACAACAGGTAACACTGACCATGTTTACTTGGGCTGCAATAATCCGACTATTGACCTCGTTCTAAACAAGACAATATTTCTTGTTATTTTGAGTTGCTTATAGAATATTCCATTCATATTCCAGTTCACATGTTACAGAGCATAGTCTGATTAATGACTCACAAGACGCACACCCACCCCACATCGTATGTCCGATATTTTCACGGGATTTGACCTGAAACTGGAAGTCAAACAACAACAACAACGACAGCAACAACAGCGACAACAATACAACAGTCGAACATGTTGCTGCCAATTCACCTTTTGAATTTTTAGTTTCTAATTTTCCAAAAACTTTAAGTCAGAAGCTAGAGTATGTGTTGTCAAGCAGTTTAACTGCTGTAAACTATGTGTCGCTGTCACAAAACGCTGAGAAAACTTGGACGGCAAAGTGCGATTAACTCTAAACAATGGCAGCTTTTTAAGGTGTGTTTACTGTCATTTTATATTTTATACTGTGTGTGTTTTAGTCTTGTCACCATGGCATTTTATATTATGCACTTGAATTTATCTTTTATTACTTAATGATGTTTCAATTTTATGTTTTAAACTAAATATCAAATAGTTTAAGTGTACTACCAATAAATCAGGGCTGGAAAATGTGTTTCTTTCCAATTGTATGTAGGTATTTAAATGAAACACTCCTGGTAATCAGAGCGTTTACCTGGAAAGAATTAAGTCTCTGCAATGATACCAGAATTTAATTTTGACAAACGAAATGAGCTATAGATTTCTGTGGTTTGACACTGTTCAAATTCCCCTCAGAGGTATCCCTCTAGGTTCATCTGTGTTGATGCTTAGGATTTGTGTTTATGGTGCCTGCTTACCTAAAGCAAATCCCATGCAGAAAGCCACATCAGCAATGGCATACACACTTCCATAAACAGACACATGACGCAGGTCCACAAGGTAACCCATTATAGGCATCATGGAGGAGTCCACCATGCCTGTAACACACATCTAAATATAAGATCCAAAACATTCAGAGGGGAAACAAGTTTGTTTAGCATAGCAGTAAATGTAGCAGACTTACCAATAGCAAAACCAACTCCAAAGTTTGGAATAATCAGACCATAGATGTTTGTGGCAAATGGAACCTGGAACAGACACACCAGTATCAGAAAAAAAACAAGTATATATTGTAGTCGACTGCAATTCCCATTATCCCCCACTCCCCTCCCCTTTCCTGTTTGTCTCTCTGTCTATATTTGTGCTGTGTGGGTGTGACCAAACTCCTTTCCTGGAACCAGCTGATTACACACACCTGGCTGATTACACACACCCGCCTCCCATCAAGCTCATCACACTGCATTATATTTATTCTGGCCTTTCACCCACTTACCTCCTGATTGTTATTTAGCCCTCTGTGGTACCTTTTCAGCCAAACTTTATCTCTTAGTAATTTTTTGTCCATCACTTCTTTGCTGCCTCTGGCTGACCTGCTTTCCTCTATGCTACAGGACCATCACTAACCTGCCACTTGGCTCCACCAACCCACCTGTCCACCATTTAACCTGCCAAAGTCAGCCATGCTTGCATCCTCCTCACCTCCATTCAGGCCGCACTCGTCTTTCCCTCCTTATTTTCTCTTCAGCCGCTGGACACCTCTCCCTACTCTCTATCTACATCCCTTTTCCCTGTGTTGCATTAAACTGACACTCTCCCAACTACTCTTGTACACTTGTCTGTAAACAACAAACACTTAGATTTCCTAACATGCCTTTAGGACATCATAACCTGAATTACCTATTTTTATTTTGCTGTTGAACTTAGACAAACCTGAGGTTGTCTGACCATTTTGTTAGCTACTGTCCTTGTGTGCCGTGCCCCCTGTTTTCTATTATTTACTCGGTGTATTTAGTTGTACTCACTGTATGCATTGGATTAGTCTACCACACACACTGTGTTCCACAATGACAAGTGCCAAACAATCACAAAGCGCTTAGGAGCCTGCACTCCGAAGCGGGATTTATAGTTAGCGAGGTAACTTCAGGTTTAACTCTGGGTTCTCAGTTCTACGAAGGTGGATCGCTTCTTGCCAGGAAATATCACCGCGGTAATGTATGCTGCACACCCAATCTACTCCGGTTACGCTCGAGTTTAAGATCACTGGGAATAAAAGCACCGCCCTCTGACCAATCGGTTATCTCAGGAAATGGCATCACGGTTCCAGGACGATCTCGTCAAACTCAGAGCGCGGACTGTCAAGGGATCCCTCAGATCCGCAAGAGTTTTCTGCGACCGGAATAACCCGTTTGCACACTGAGAGAAGTATTTACACGAGAGATATAGTTTCTCATCAGATGGACTGAGATACACTCGTAAGCTTTTTGAGAGCCATGCAATGACAGTCCAACAGGCTGTGCGCGTTGCATTGTGCCACTCTAGTTCAGGAGCATAGCTGTACTCTGTTGGTGATGTAGAGCACCTAGGCAAGAATTTACTGTTTGCAGTTTCCACCTACTGATTCAATGCACACAGTCTGCAGACTCTACTTTGGATATAGCCTATATATTTAATTGTCAGACACGCCACAACTATTTATATCAAAGCAATACATTTGTTTAAGGGAAAAAACAGATGTGATTATTGTTAGATACATGCATATATAAAAGGGCCAATGATTAATTATAAGCTTTTAAATTATACATTAGGTATTACATCGAGAGCATTTACACAGTCCGCATTTTTTGCCAGCAGTCCTTCTGTCGTTTGGGAGCTGCAACACTGTTGCTTTTAGCTTTAATTATGCTCTTAAATTCCTCAAACTTGTTGACCATGATAGCTTGTTCTTCTGCTAGGAGCCCTGACCACTTGGCCATGTTTGGCCATGTTTGCTATTGGTCAGCTGCTGATAACACCATCCCTTTTATGTGCACATGCTGATAACAAGGTGGGACAAACCTGGGTTGACTCACCGAGTTGATAACCAGCGTCTAAAGCCGCCTAGCGTGATGGAGAATGTTAGGTTAAGTAAAGCCGGATCACTAGAACATTTCCTGGGAATGTTGAACTCACTTCGTAGTATAGGCCCCAGGCCCACTACAGGAGGTCTGTTTGTTGCTTTTTTGTTCCAGTTTTTTGTATATAGCGAAATTATTCTCAGCAGATTTTAGGAAATCAACTTAAATTGGCAGTTTTGTGAAGGTCTATGGAATTAAAAAATACTCTACAATGTTTCTGGAGTTGAGAAGCTGGGTTAGCGCCTGTGGGAGAAGCTAGCTAGCCAGCTGTGTCCTCATGTTCACAAACCCAGCCAGCTACCTAGTTGCCTACTCACCACTAATATTTTTAATTTTCATACTACCGCTATTCTATCATTACATATTTGAAGTGTTTAATTAAAATCCATCAGCTACTGCCAAGAGGAAATCCTGGTTTGTAATTACAGTGTTTGTATTTCTCCTGTTTTTCCTTTTCTCCTTCTTGTATTTTCACCTCAGATAGTGCCTTCAGTTTTAATTGCTTGCCTGTTTAATTTGACTTGAATCAGCTTTTGGTTTTTAAGGGTCTATTCATTTCTCTGCCTTAGTGTTTTGTATTTAGGTCCTTTCTTGAACTAATAAAACATAACAATGCTTTGGCCAAAACAGAATTTAAAAACATAAAACTCAGTGGTACCACTGTAAGGTAATACAGCATTTTCTTTGCTTAGGATATCCCATAACTTCCACAATAAATTAAAATTTCAAGGACTGAATTATAAAATAGAAATAAGATCCTCTTCACCATTATATCTTAGAGAGCTCATGGTACCTTTTTATCCTGTTAGAACACAACAATCCCAGAATGCAGGTTTACTTTTGGTTTTAAATGTCTCCAAATGTAGAATGAAAACCAAAGCCTCTCTCTTAAGCTTCTCTCCTGTGGAACCAACTTCCAGGTTCAGTCTGGATGCAGACACCCTCTCTGGATAAAGAGTTGACTTAAACTTTCCTTTTTGATAAAGCCTATAGTTAGGGCTGACTCAAATGAGCCCTGAATGATGCCTCAGTTCCACTGTTATAGGCTTCGACTGCTGGGATATGTGGATGGGTGGAAGTTAAAGTGTGCTTCTGCAGGTTACCTATTTCCCTTCCATCTATTGAGAGCCATGGTTGGATGCTTCATGTTTTACGAGAAGAAACCACCCAACTGTCTCTTTCTCATGAGGGCAATACGCCTTGAGGGAGTTTCTCTTAATTCTATAAATATCTCTTGATATTCCAGCCTATTTTTAACATCAACTTTACTTCCTTCTTTTTTTTAATTGTGAGTGACCTACCAGCTCTGATCAAATAGGTCAATAGTAATATAGACCCATAGGTAATACATGATTTCATGTTAAAGGTGTAGACTTCTATCTCATACTTACACATATTACACTGATTCCAACCACCATTATTCCAATGAGAGCACACAGCCATCTGTAGGGGCAAGAAGACTTTTACTTCAATAAACTGAAATGATTTATGCATAAATATAAAGGTAGATGTATGTTTGTTTTGCACATGTATTTATCTGCATAGACTAGATGTTACATAGAACTTGTGCTAAACAACCTGTTATTAAACATACTATTCTATCATTTTTGCAAATAGAATTCTGTAAACTTATCTTATATCAGTTATATATAACAGCTGGGAATAAAAAGTTCAGGTAACACATCTCTAAAATGTTTAGTTATTATTGGCAATGATACAGTGGAGAAGTATTTAGATGGAACAAGGATTTATGGGTGTACTGACAAGGCAGTGTCTTTACACTTATTTGTTGGTAAGTTTGGTAATTTCTTTGTTATTTTTGTCTCTGATTACATTCTCATCCACTTTAGATGTCTTTGTGCTACTTGTATTTAGGTCCTTTGGTTTGTTTCTATGATACACATTATTGATGTACTTCAAACTGGGCAAATGTCAAGACAGCTGGGAC
>JAPXVT010000011.1:10843125-10855221 GCA_029823135.1 Acanthurus reversus
GGGAGAGAAAAAAAAAAACCCTATCGACCCCGGCTGTGCACAGAGCTATGAATGGAACACTTCAGAGGAAACCTAATTTACTAATGCTTTCAAGTTAATTCAAATGAAAACAGTGCGCAAGTAATACGAGAACATCTTTTAAAAAGGAACAGCAGCAGTGGTCCAAGTTGTGTGGTGTACCTTGGTCACATAATAGGCCTCCCCAGCCCTCCTGACAGTTACACTGCCACGGCAGCTGGCAGGTACCGTGCTTACAGGCCGGGTACTTCCTACACTCGTCGCAGAACGTGCCCTGCCAACCGTCCCTGCATCTGCAAAAAGACAGAAAACGGATCCTTTGATTAATCACTCACTCCTCACATCACATATCTTATAATTTCCATGAACAAACACATTTTAATCTGGTCATATAGTTTGATTGTATTTAAGTTCCATCAAACGTGCAATCAGTCATCTAAAACAAACTGAGAGCAGACCTCTGTGCTTTACAGCCCCGTCATGGATTAGCTGGCAGTTATACTACAGAGTCAGTCATCAGTCATGTAACAGGGCATTAAAAGCTTCTCCACAGTTGGATACGATCATTAATGTTCATATAAATCAATCATGACAAAAAAGGGAAATTAAAAGCAGGCAGAGCGGTCATGCATCTGCGCTGGTAACCTCAATCCATCATTACACATCAGCTACAAGGTAAAGCACAAGGTCATTTATTCATCCTTGTCTAACACAGTTGCACAACAATGGAAGCTGTACAGCACAATAAGGACAAAAACAGCACATGTACATACAGGCGTACTTGTAAACCTTTACGTCATGTGCATGATTTGTACAAGTGTCTGGACAAATGTAAACAGCAAAAGAAAAAAGACAGTGATGATAGGATCTGTGAAATCTTCAAATGAGAAAGTTTGACATGTGAAGAACTTTGTTCATTAACTTTGGCTTTTTTGAGCACCGAGCATCAAAGAGTCCGTCTCTTCTCCTCCTGCAGGACTCTGTCAGGTAAATGCAACAGCTTGGTGCAAGGATGTGAGCTAGAGTTGTTCCAATACCAATACCAGCATCGGAAAATGTTGCCGATGCCACCAAAAATACTGGTATCTGTATTGGCAAGTACACCAGTCTGTGCACCAATCAGATACCATGTTATTTGTTATGTTACATGTTATAAATGACCTGAAATCAAATTTTCTTTGCTGCTCTAAAACAGTACTCAGGAAGTTGTGCTGCCACTGGCGACTATTACTTTTAAGAGCGATGAAGAGCGGACAGAGCTAACAAAATTTCTGCATTCATCAATATTTTTCATGGGAGAGTCAAAGGAGATGTGTAAGGAATTACTTTTTCAGTGCTGGTATTGGATCAGCACTCGTTATCGGCCGATCCACAGGTTTTGGTATTAGAATCGGTATCGGGAAGGAAAAAATAGTATCAGAACATCTCGAATGTGAGCACAACACCCTCTCATTTATCCGCTGCTTGGCAGTAAAAGTCCCGTTTCGTTCATTTCATTTTCTGTACTGACTCTTATCCCGGCTCCCTTCCCTTTCCTCCTAGGTGGTCCGACTAGTCTGACTCGGTGGCCAGAAGGTATTGCGGGTAGTCGACGTCTCAAAAGTCCTCTCCCAGTGTTTAAAGGTGTGTTTCTTTCACAGGTCAAACATGATTAATGATAAAGCCGAAAGAGATACCAGCTGCTGCATCTGCATGCACTGCCGTTGCCATAGCGACACATTGTGACGTATTACTTATATTGATAATGATGCAAATCACTGATAAAAATGAATGTAGTAACTTCAGGACAAACCAAAGTTAGGGATCAAACTCTGGAAGTACAGATAAATAATGATTATTTCATAGAATTTAATAATACAAAGGTGAAATATGACTTTCTGGCACTCAGCCCAGTCAGTATTTTTTTTTTTCTTGTTTCCCATGAATATCTCTTTCTCAGCACAGTGAGCAGCGATCTAGTCGAACCATGAGATTGTGGGACTTAAGATGTACTTTTAAGGTTCCAACGTTTTCTGCTGAGTGAGCAGAAGCAGGGGCGCCACTTTACGGTGTCGGTTATCTAACGGGGTTTAACCTCAATTTGGGTCCGTTTCAGCGGTGGGAATGATGGATTTGTGACTGAAAACAGGGCAAAATAGGATGCAGGAGGAATTTCTCACAGTCAGAGAGAAAGAGTGTGTGTGTGTGAGTGTGTGTGTGTGTGACTTATCCTTGCTGGTGAGTGAGTGAGTGAGTGAGAGAGAGAGGGCAGTGACAAGAAAGGAACATGGGAGGCAGAGAAGTCAGCGAGTGACGCAGGGAGACATGAGAGAGAAGAGGCTGAAATTTTAAAATAAACTCCAAACTCTCGAAGCAAGAAAAGCGTGTGGATCCTCTAAAGATGAAATATCCAGCTTGTTGTATTTTTAGGAGACAGCTGCTGACGTTAATGTGACAATGTACTTGAAAATTTAAATGGACTTTCGCCTAACGCAGCCAAGTTCTCCACACAGACGTAATTCACACTGTTTAGTGTTCCCATATGTGCTCCTTTCTACACAACAGCCAAATTCTGTTTCAACACTTCATAATTAATACTTACACACACTCGCCAGGTTTGGAGCAGTTTCCATTCCTTTCGCTGCAGCCCTCCAGACAGATAGCTACAGCAGAGAGAAAGAAGGCAAACATTAAGTAAATTTGCTGCTTTTTGCTTTAGTGCTTTAATCTCTTTGTTTTAGCAGAATTATACCTGGTGACAGCATGTTTAAAACACTAAAATGTATCAGAGCATTACATAAAAAAATATTGGCGTACTCTTCAATAAGCAGAAGCTGAAGTTAGATTGCAGGAGTCCCTCACACTTCACAACAGCACCCGAGGATACAGACCCCCGTTTTCTACAAATAGCCAACATGAGCCTCTAATGTTGAAGCACACGAGGCCTCAATCTGTCTCAACTTTCCTCAGAAGCCTCCGTTTGATCTAAACCTGTCCGCCACACCCCCAGCTGCCACGGGGGAAAATCGGTTGAGGGTCTGTTTGTCCTGTTTCAAGTGCACCGGTCTTGCATGACACTGATTCGCGGGACGACATATCAGGCGACTGACGGTAAGCGGCCGGTTTAGTCCAGAACAGATGCTCGCTCTCAATAGCAGACAGCTGTCACTATTGTTGTTTGTGGTCTGCCAGAACCATATTTGCAGCTGCTACTACCGCGCGCCCAACAATGGAAGGGACTAAACATCGATGGCGCGTGGCGGATAATAATGCCGCGATTAACCTTGGCGCGTGCAGTCGGCCGGGCTCCTCCTATCAATGCCCGCGCACCCCCCGCCTGCGGATTAAGTTACCGGGCACGCGCTATACAGTAGGCCTACTTATGGAGGCACAACAAATATTCACATAAACACACGCTTAGTTAAACAAAGATGTGACGTCATTTTTACATAAACTGTCAGGTAAACGTCAGGTAAACGCACACCTGTCCTGTGTAAGCTAATTTGAACATTAACAAGCTAACGGAAATCATCATTTTAGCCCTTACAGGTGTGTTTAGTAATGCCAGCCATTTGTTTCCTGTTTAATTCAGATGATTTTAATGACTTATTTATATGTGAAGGCTATCTAAAATGCAAAAGTTTCTGCTTTATTGTGCTTAAAACAGAGTGCTCCGCCTCCTAAAGTGTGTACCCTAGGCCTAAATGACCTGCCTTGTTTAAACTGATGTATGAGAGTGTGTGTGTGTGAGAGAGAGGCGAAATTATAGTGTCTGAAAGATGCCTAATCTATCTTTCTCATGTATATTTTCTGTGGCCACTGACGATTGATGCGTCTGTAATTGCAACACGTGAGCCCATCTGGTTAGAATTTGGCGCCACAGTCCAAATAGCACATGCCAATTTCTCTTTCACCACCAAGCGACATGTATGACAGATCCGCTGTCACCCATGTGGTCACATACCCAGCACATGGTAACTATTACTCTCATGGTGCCTCCTTCCAATCTACTCTTTGATTAATTTGTTTTGGTGAAAGGGCCCTTAGTGTTGGGGAGCCAAATGGCATTGGGCCTCCTGATGGACCCGTTCAGAGCCGTCCTGAGTGTCGGTCTATTCTATGATCTGGCCTATAATACGCCTGTTGTCATGCTAAGCTGTTTGTCCCTGCCATGTCCAGTGACTTACACAGACCCACAGCCAATTACACATGAAAATTGTATGATTATAGATCATGTGAGGCAAATATCTCAAAAATATGCGCTCTACACCAAAATTGCCAGTCAAACTTGCCAGATATCATTACATAATGTCTTGTAATAGTACTCAACATCCTGTGGCCTGAAAATGACGACCCATGGGTAATCTTACAACTTAATAACAACTGACGTCTTGAGCATGCTCACAAATCTTTCTTCTCTCTGTGGGACCTAAACCATAATGATGACAGACAAAGATCCTGCAGCATACCATGAGGAGACCTCACAGGAGCTAGAACTCCTCTCAGGTAACGACTGTCCGTCCAATCCTAAAGAGTTCTCATCAGCGAGGCCGAAACAGGTTTGACATCTGGATTTGCTTCCCAATTAACAATACACTACACAACTTTAAGTAACTCCGAACAATAGAACTCCACTTTTAACCAACAGAAGTAACAAAGCAAAAGCAGACTGCTGATATCAGCGTGGTGTGAACAGGCCTAGCAGTGTTTTGTTGGTTGCTTACGTTCTTCACAGTATTTCCCCTTCCAGCCAGGCAGGCAGGATAGCTGCCCGTCACGGTTGCAGGTGTAGTGGCCAAATCGGTCGTCCCTGGGCGTGCATTTTTTGGAGCAGCTTTCCCCGTAGTAACTTTCGTTGCAGATGAAGCGGTAGGAATATCTCAGCTCTGTCTGTTTTCCAGTCTGAAAATCCTGAGACCAATCAGTCCCTACACCCATCTGCCTCTGGATGGCAAAAAAGCTAATCAGAAAGTCTGGGTTGTTGGTATCTGGAAGGAGAAAGAAGAAGACAGGAAGTCAGCATCATGAGTCACATTAAGCCTGACATATGTCTTGTCTTGCATAAAAGTCTCGTGGGTTCAAAAGTCGTTCACTTTCGCTTTAATAATCTGCCCAGCACCAAGCTGCATCCCTTATCAAATCCCATACAGCTTAGATGAAAGATAAACTCAGGTTGAAATTTCCTCTTTCTTTCCGTCAGCAAAAACATTCCCAGGCCCAGTCCCCTCTTCCAAAGGGCGGAACAGAGTAAGGTGTAAAATACAGGAAGATGTAGTCAGGGGTTTTTGGCAGGCACTGTGTATTCTCACCAAAGCCCACAGCTCTTTCCCACGCCAAAAATAAACCAGAGGAAGTTCAATTGTATTGGGTATAAGAATGAAAAAGGTGTTCTGAAGTTCATAACAAAGCGGTGAATAGGCATGAAAATGTGTGAAATCTCAAACAATTAACAAGAGGCGGAGAGGAACACGATGAGTGACTGATCTGTATTTAATAGGCTCATATTTTAACTTTATTTGTTCGTCATGTATTTGGGTAAAATGGGAAACTGGCTGCAGAGCCTCTGACGTTAAATGCACAGACAGAGCTCCCTCCTGTGGCAAAAAATGTTGCACTTACCTACAGGTAGATTTCCATAAGGTGAATGCCAGGCTTCAATTATTAATGAAAATGACCCCTATGGAGAAAACACACGAGGTTAATTCAAATACATTGTACTTTTCTGGTTACAGAGCTCATAATTTAGGGAAATAAGCTCACATTGATTTTAAATTCTATTTGATAGACTGCTGATTGCTGAAAAGAGCATTTTCAATCTTCTTAAGGAAATATGTGTTGCATTTAACTGCATGGCCTCCAGGATTTTGAAATGGACGACGTCGCAGCAGTCCAGTCTGTTTGTCTACACAGTGTTACCTAATGATATGGATTAGATGAGCTGACCAATAACCGGTGCGCTCCCAAAATGCATAGCAGTTCCATGCAACAACATAATGGCGGTGGCTGTTCATTAAACAAATAAAGTGGATGCGCTGCTCCGCGCTCTTACCGGCCATCCAAAGTTGAACGGGATTTGAATCGGTCTAGGTAAAGTGCCACTGTCCTTGGCGCTGAAAGAGTTCGTCCCCAGCACTGCTGTCATTGTACTCCCAAAGATGCAGTCACCTGGGGAGACCACAGCCTGATAGTTCTTCAAACAAATTCTAAAATAAGTCCTGCAGTTTGGTTTGCATGCGTTTCCGTTTGCCAGCAAACCTTTGTGATTTTTAAATTCGTGAAGATCGAGCTCAAAAACACCGGATCCAAATACCTAAAAGAGAAGGAAATATGATTTAGGAAAAACGTCGGTGTGGATACATAGCCTACAGCTTATTCTTAAAGAGGAGCAAAAAAAGAAAAAAATCATGAAACAAGTGGCTCTCCATCTGTTTTCGCCGAGGTCTCAGGACCACCGGGGAGATGTGTTATCCTCCTTCATACCTGTGATATCAACGTGGTGCTGAATGCGATGGTAAAGGTGAACCAGGCTGCCATCCTTCTCGCTTCTCCAGGGCAGCCGCGTCACCAGCCAACAAAGCAGCAAAACCTTCCTACTCCAAAGTATTTACACCGAGGTAAACAAATGGAAAAAACAAAAACCTCTAAAACACGTATAAATCCTTCTTCACTCCAAGGGAGTTTTCCCGTAGCTCCTTTTTTTGGCGTGCGTCAAAAGCGTTTCCAATCTCCAAGTTATCCAAAGGTGAGGGAAGCCCAGTATCCACAGCCGTGCGTCTTTTTGTCAGCGGACGTCCCCTCCTTGCACGGCGCTGTACTCCACAATGGTCACTCCGCGGTGCGTGCGCGGCTCAGAGCTTGTTTTGGTGCTGAACTTGGTGCGTCAGTGCGCCACGGACGTTCACCACTCGTCTTATTACTCGTGAATGAACCGTAGTGTGTCTCCTCCCAGCTATATAGACTTGCACTGCGCTGCTCATTACATAAACTGTCAATCACTCCGCAGACACCGCCCACTCTGCATATTCAACCCCCTTCCCTTCCAACCCAACAACAATTATCCAGATTTAATACCCACTGGCACTGCGCTGACTGACCACCGTGGATATGGGCGATTATTAACAAGCCCCAACATCTGTTGACTTATTTTTAGCGCACAATGCGCCGGACGCACATTTGCACATTATGGACCGCAGTATAAAGACAATGAAGGAGAGCAGAAACTTCGAGAATAGAAGAGTATGAATTCAATTACTGTCTGCTGCTTGCACTCGTTTGCCCTCGGTTCCACTCAATTGCACGCCTAATTGGCCCCTTACTCAGCGCTGGAGCCGTGCGCACTATTTCCTCTCAAACCCCTCTATCTCTCTCGCACTCTCTGTGGGGTCATGTGTGCGTCTCCCTCGGGCTGCATCACGAACAATGAAACTATAAATGCGATTAAAAGAAAAATCTCCTCCTCTCACATTTGTTTTTTTATTGCTGCGGAGGCTGAAATTCACTTTCTTCACTGTTTCCGTTTTAGGCTTTTAAAGGGAAATTAGATCTAGTCTGTGACAGACAAACCACGAAGCTTAAATGTCCAAATGTTCCCCAGTAATTAACCCACAAAATGTGCGTTTTGGACTAAATGTCGAATTCTCCATAAACATAGGCGTTGATATGGTTTTCTCTTACGCACGGACGCACAGGCCTTACACTGACTTTCAACTTTTTTTTTAACCCCACCATGTTATTTTGGGTGTGTTTCATCATGTTGGTGGCGTGTGCCCCTTCATGCCCACCCATGCGTTTCACGGTTTAGTGGAAGCGTGCCTCCTATTGTTGCGGCGCGTGTCCCTCTCTCGCCCTCATGCGGGTGTAATGTGCGGGACGGGAGACATATTCAGCTGTATGCAAATGAGCTCTCTCTCTCTCTCTCTCTCTCTCTCACTCACACACACACACACAGACACACGCGCGCGCGCGCTCACACACAGTCACCTGCATTTGTAAAATTGGTTTATTCTTCCCTGTGGCCTTTAACAGCTAATAGGAATGACACAGGCCCCGCGCGCAGCGAGGTTCCTCGGATTAAGATAAAAGGTTTAATTTGATGGCCTGAAATTGACAGTGGTCCTGCGCGCGACTAATAAACTGACGATTTCTCCCTCCTCCAATCTACAAATAACTTTACACGCTCTTGCTCTTTTTGGACGCTGCCACGCTGCTAAAACCAACACGATTAATTCCCTCTTTATCTTAAATTAATTAATTTCATTTCACTCGCAAAACCAGGAGGCGGAACAGTCCAAAAGGAAATAGTCCCTAAAGAAATTACATGAGAGATCAAATAAATTTAATGTAAACAAATGAAATGACATAGATCCTGGGGTAGAGGGCTGATTTTGTGCGAGCATTTGACGAATAATCTCTTTTCCACAGCTTTTTCCCCCCTGCATCCATGGCTTGTTTTTGATAATCTGATTGGTTGTATTTGTTATTCGATCGCCCGTGTCTCTCTCATTTACCATCTGGTGGGAGACTGGCAGCCCCGACGCACCGTTTTGTATCGTCTGTTCATGGAGGGGACAAGCCAATTTTCTCCAACCTGTTCATCTAAATTCTGTTTGGCATCAGTTGCGCGTTTGTGGGGAAGAACTACAGTAATCCCATAATAACATTCAGAAGGATGTGTTACATCCCATGTTGAGAGGAATGGAAATAACATGCAGCAACAGGATTTGTTCACAATTATGCCACGAGGAGGATACAGTAGGCTTTTGAAAAATGCAATATTAAGGTCGCTGAGGACATTTTAAAGTATCAAAAAAACTGAATAATACAGAAATTTTGTGTTTTTAACTGTGCAATTGTGCATCTATTATTTTATCAATTTTTTCAAAAATTAAAATATGAAAACATATTCTCTTCATAAGTGGACACCAAAAGAAAATAAAAGACTAGTATAACCACTTATTACACTTATTTTACTATTGTTCCATTGACTTATTTGTGATTTAAATCTAGATAACTGTCATTTGTGATTTGTATCTGTTGAAGCCTAATTAGATTTGAAAGCTAAAACAGCTTCAAAGTTTAAACAAACTGCTTCAAAGTTTTGACAAACTGCTTTCCCTCCTCATGTATTATCTGTGAATTAATGTTTGATTTAATGCTTTGAAAGCTGATGTGAAAACGACTGGTTCTTAATATAGTTCTCAAACTCTTTTGTGGGTTATATTTATTGAACTCTACGTGATCTCAGAATGTTTGCTTTCCTGTGGTAGCTGTGCACTGCTGAGGGTGAAAATGGAAAGCATCTATATTTATTCAGTGTTTATGTGAGGCAGGCATAGTGGATTGGTTGAATGCTTGTCATATTGACACACCTGTTGTGTCTCCAATGGGTCCACAGAGACACAATGGCATTGGCTCGGCGCGGCTGTATGCCATGCTGCTCTTCTCTGTGTCTATATGCCCTCGCCTGCTAATTCTGTTTCTTGTTGACTTTACAATGTTGATGATTCTTTGTGATTTTGTCAAACAAAATCTCAGACTAAAAGCAGAATCTTTGGGCCGTGGCAAATTGAAATTTGATACTCTTCATAAATTAACCAAACACTATCTGTGAGCTAAATTTGCACTTTATGTGTTTGTTTTTTGCTCTGGATGGGTAAATTTAATCGTTATTCCAGGTTTGCTCTCATTATTGCACCGTCTGTCCTGCCAGTAATGGTATCTTATGATGAATATTACCCCGCTTATCTTCCTTTTATAACCGTATGTCCTTTGCCCGGCAAGCATGGAACTGCCATAAAAAAGGGTGACAATTGTATTTTATAGCAGGTTTGACAGGTGAGCACAGCTGATAACACAAAACTCTTTTCATGAAGAGGAAAAGTGAGTGATATGTGAGCTGTATGTTCCTTTTCATGCAGCTGAAACAAACCTTTCACTCCTGCTATACTCAATCATAATACTGTCAGAGACTTCTCCTCTTTTATGATACTGCTTGCAGCAGACACACATATCACATACTAATTTACCTTGATTCCCTTTCTTTCTTAGAGAATTGTGTGTTTTTTGAAAGAAATATACATGGTTTAGCACAAAGTAGCTAAGAATACTTTAATTGAATGCTAATGTGGAAAAAAAGCACAGTTTATGAACTCTAAAACATGTCAACTGGTATCTACAGTCAGCAACGTTTACAATGGAGGAGCCGAGGGAGAGCTGTCAACAGATGCTTTCTGTGGTTTTATTTATAACATGCCGCGCTGAAAAAGCATTGTATTATTCCACTCTTATGCAATGCCAGGCAGCAACCGGAGCCTACAACAAACCAACTGCTCTGATGCGGCTCATACCGATTCTTTTTGGACCCATTCATTAAGCCACAAGCTGGGACCCTGCATATATTAAGATGTCGCATCAAAGCTCTCCGCTTTCCAGCAACACAGCGGGGTCTGAGCGACCAGACTTTAGTTCATACTCAAGTCTTTATCCAACTGCTTTGATGTGTGTGCAAAAGCTTGTCCGTGGGTGTCATGGAAGACGAAGAAAGCGTCTCGTCTCATGTCTCCTCTGTTTCCTCTTTTGCCTCGTACTCTTCAGAGAGAAAACCTGCAGGTTTGCAGGTCCACTTCATATTGGTGCTTGTTTGTTAGACAGATGCCTTCCCAGTTGTTTATGGATTTGAGGGACGCTGTTGAGAAAGCTACAGTTCCTGTTCTCACCATTCGGGCCAGTTCTCACGAATAAACTGTGATCTTCTGACAAGGAAGTGTAAACAGGTTGATTGGCCAGAGAGCGGACACGAGAATATCTATTGTTGTCAATGGAATGTTGAGAATGCTGCCACATTAAATAAGAAGGAAGAATGTGACCATGAGGTCAGCCTCTGTCATGTTATCTACATCATTATCATCATCATTTTAAACTTTCTATGAGTGACATGAGGAAGAGAAATGAAAGCTACTGTATATGTGAACACATCTGTATTGCATCTTGAACGAAAAAGAAACATTTAGACGAATGTTCTGTCTGATGTGGTAGTGTCATTGTTTCATTGTAAAGCCAGGTTAGTTTTATTTGTATGACTCAAAATCACAATTTTCAAGTTTTTCCTCAAAGGGCTTTACAATCTGCACAGCATGCAATATCCTCTGACCCTTTTTTGATAAGGAAGAAATAATACTAGCATTATTTTAGACAGTTTATCCAAAATGGAGTTAAATTTGTGGGATATCTAGAACTCAGTATTAAATTTGAAAGTATAGAATATTTAGAATTACCTGATGATAAGACAGTAATTTAAATACAGTCATTATTCTTTAAAAAAATATAAGAATATTTTATACACAATGTGATCAACAGCAGTAATAACTTTGTTAATGTTATTTCTTCTTAGCTTCTAAGCCCATGACATGAAATACTTCAAAAAGAGATCACAACTTTTGTAATATAAAAAATACATTAAAGGGAAAGTATAAAAAATGATATGTCAAAAAGGTTTTCTGTGTTCACCTTAGCATTTTCTGTTTGTGTCACTCTTTTTTTTTTTATTAAACATTATGCATCTCCCAAGGGATAATTTAAACTCTTTCTAATGTAGACATAAAGCAATAACATGTTCAGTTTTTTGGCTCGTAGGCTGCAGACAATAAGAGGAAGAAAGTAACACATTCTGCTGTTGGTAACACATGGATTCATTTAAAGCCGGGTCGTTTTTTTACAAGTCTTAGCTGCAGACATGGCCTGGACGCACGCTATGGAAAAGTAACAGAAGCACAGCAGGTGAAATAGATTTAGACTTCACATTATTGGAATATGACAGCAGCCTGAGTTGGCGCTATATACTACATGTCTGTGCGGTCGGACATATTTATCTGATCCTGTTAAGCTGGTTGGCGGGACACCTGTTATATTGATTAGGAGGCCAGGAGGCGATATTTGCTCTCCTTAATGCAGCTTATGTTTGAAGTCCATCTGGGCTTTATCGTAAACGTATTATAAATCTTGATTTAAGTGAAGGGAGGCCAATATGTTGCAGCAGATTGACAGTGACGTCGACAGTAAGACCAGAGGAGGAAGGTAGATTTACGACCTGCTCTACAGAGG
>JAPXVT010000011.1:11010670-11021249 GCA_029823135.1 Acanthurus reversus
TTTCATTATGAAGCAGTCTTTGTTCTGAAATATGGAGAAAAAACTGAAACACTGAGAAAAGATCCACTTACTCAGTTTAACACAAAAGGAGGGAAAACCCGGCTGTCAAACTTTGTGGGCGTGTTAGCGCCGGCATATGATTAGCACAAATTCTTTTGTGGACGGGATGCTAAAACAGGGCAGACTGCGGGTGCTAATTTTGCTCAAATCATGGTGCTATTAGCAGGCTCAATCCATTCATTGTGGATCTGGCCCAGTATTTTACAGTAAAAGAGGTTGTCTTGTCTTAATATTTAATATCGCACATTTGAATGTCTAAAAATGACTTTATTATTATTCCATAGTTTGTTGAGTACCAAATGTTTCCATCAATGTTCAAACTCAGAGAAATCTGTCATTTCATTCCAGGTAATGCTTCATTTTGTCTCCTGTCTCTAACGTCTGTGGTAACATCAGCCACAGAGTGAGGGAGGACATCGGCAAACGTCACTAAAACTTGCAGTAATTAAACTTTAATACTCTGACTTGTAGTCAAGAAACAAAACTGGAACAAATAGGATTTAAAAAATGGGTGTTTCGCTGTACTTCAGCAGATTTGTATCATCTGTCCGGCTCAGTGTTGAATCAGTGTTGTCTGTTTTGACGTCTGCATCACTGTCATGTTCTGACCTAAAACTGAGAAATGTGAAGTTTGGATGTTCTCATCTCCGTGCGTGTCTCAGTGTTTCCTGTCTTGTTTCTGTTGCTTCTTCCTGTCAGGTGTCTTATCCTCCCCTCGTTTCCCTGAATCCTCCACCGTGACTTTTCCTAATTTTCACTCCCTCTCATCCTCTCTCCATCTCTCTCTTTTTTGCTCACCTTTCTTCTCTTTTCTCATCACCTGTCCTCAGTGTCTTCTTTGTCTGTTTTCTCTTTCTCAATATTTTCTCCTTTTCACCGCCGTCATTCTCTCTCTTTAATCTCACTCTACCTTGTACTCTTTGATTTTCAAGTTGAAAATTGAAAGTGCTGCATTGCTCTTCTCTTTTGCTCTATCTTTCCACTGTGTGTATATTCTCTCCACCTCAATTTTCTTCTTCAATTTTAAGCTTTTCTAATAATGGAAAACTCCTCTGCTCCTCTTTTTAGAACATGGTGTTAGATCTCCACTTCTGTTCCTCTCCAGCACAACTGGAGCAGAAATCATTACAACCAGCACAGCTGCAATAACATACAGAAAGCTAAATAGTCACTAAAAGATGGTGAATGATGAAATACAACGACAGCAGCCTGGCTGCGTCCTCCTTCCGCTCAGCTCAGTTGTTGCTGAGAATCAGTCTGGTAACGAGACCTGTCTTTAGAATTGCATAGACAATTTTTTGGCCGGACCCATCAGCAACTAGCGGGAGTGGTTTAGTTAAATGGCACAGAAGTCAAACGCTCGTTTGCAGTAGTTCCACCATAGCGGAGGTCTATCGTTTTGTTTTACCAGGCTACCAAAATCCCCTTGTCAGTGAAAACTACAAAATATTTAATACAAGGAATGTTACAACCAGACGGATAGCAACTTTGGGGACAAGAAATGTACTACTTTTTTGTGACTATTACACAGAGAGAGGAATAGGAGCCTTCAGTCAGAGTCTTTCTACCGATCTATGCAGACATGAAACTCACGCAGCCTCAGGTCCAACACAACACACTAAAAAAAAAAAACACACAATAAAAAAGCACTAAAGCTGATGAAAATAGTCAATATCACAACGTAATATAACAACATCTATGTGATTATTTTACTTGTGGAAAACTAACGTTAGCTGCCACTCGTCTGCCTGCAGCCTGCAGGCTACCCATGTTTGAGCCACTGTCTCCGGGGTCAAGAGGGCGGAGCTTCCACTGTCAGCGGTTAGCTGGGGCCTGTAGCTGCATCTGCTCTGTGATAATGTGGTTTTATTTCAAACAAAAAATGTCTAATTATCTATTTCTGTGATGCGTGTTGGGTCAGAATCTCAATCACAGCACACCAGCATTCATGTGATTATTGAACAGATCGGACGATAACTTTCCCATTTTCGTCTGTCTGTTTAGCTGGAAACGGGGCCCACAGCATACGTCATACAGTCAGTGTCAATGCTGATTGGTTCAAGGCTGCTCCAATAGTTTTATATTTAACCTGGTACCACAACTACTAGGATTCAAATTCTCCAGAGAATCTCAAATGGAGCATGGCCAGACCCTTTTCACGAAATAAATTTATTTATGAAGTGAATTATGGGTCTGGTTTACTAGGCTACAAATAAATAAATAAATAAATAAAAACACAGGAAGCAAAGATAGAAAATAACTTGAGTCACATCCAAAAATGACAAAATCAAACAATCCCTATCTGATACCATAATGTCCATCAAAAGGAGTTCATTTAAAATGAACTGAGCAGTGATGAGATTAAAAAAAACATCAACATGTAAAATCCCTTTGTACACAGATCCAGTGAACAGTAACATGTTTATGATGGTGAGTGTGTGCCGACACTGGACTGGTTCAGAGTTGACCTACAGGCGATGAAGGAAATCAGCACTTACTGTTACATGATCTGAGCAGCTGTTGGTTTTGCTTCAGCCTCAGTTTCTGTAGATTTTCATCAGAAGGTGTTTTTGGACCACAGGAACCATTTCATAGTTCTAGGTCCTTAGTTCTAAAATCCTCCCATTTTATTGCATCCACACCGTAGAAACTGTGAACAACTATAATTCTCACAACTACGTTTTGAGGAACTTTTTTAGCTCCAACTCCAGAGTAGATACTTTCATACCACATGAGGAACTATAGTGAAGTAAGTGCACGTTGATTGGTTGAACTCAGGAGCCAGCATCAGCAACCACCGTTTTAAAAACCCAACAGCTGTATTAACAAGACGACACAAACTATGAACCAGAGCTCGTAACGAGATTGCTGGTTTTTTTTGTCATTGTATCTTCTCTGAGATTTAATGCCGTTCAGTACAAGATTCATGGTACATTATCACCACATACTGGAGCAGTAATGCAATAATGTTAGCTTTCATTTGTTGTAGTTGAAAAGTTACGTTGTAAGTTACGTAGAAGTGAAGTTAGAGTACCAACTGTCAGCCAGTTTACTTAGCTTAAATTGGGGGTTCGCATTTGCAGTGCAAAAGCCAACAGATAAAAAGCCTTTACGGGTGTTTAGTTCCCCAGGAACTCCTCAGTGGACAGTTCCTCTCAAAAAGTTCCTGTAACTGTTCTGTATGTTAAAGCACTGCGTGCATCCTGCCAATTAACCTGTGATAACATCTCCACCTCATTAAGTATCAACACGTTTTGCCCTCACCGCCACGACAGCTCTGTGTGCATTTTATTTTTAAAATGAAATCTAGAAGATGCCATAAAAGCTGTTCAATATTCAATATTGTGAAAACTAAGCAAATATCACAATGTTTGATAATATCTAATATCATCTCAATCCTAATATAAACCACCACGAAGCTCAAGCTTGAGTTTGTATGTTAATTTATCAAGACGTCTGTGTCTGTGCAGGCTTTTCAGACTAAACTGTGCTATTCTACCGTTTACAACCAACTGATGTGACTCCTGTACGTTGAAATGCATGTTGAGGCATTGGGGGTTTCTACCTCATCTCATATCCATGTCTGACCATCCCCCCTCCCCCTCACTCATCATCTGTTGCCCTCAATGAAGTTCATGTACTTGCAGGCAAACCAGCCCACTGCTGTTAAGACAGATTAAAGCAGCATCAAAGTCTCACTGTCTGGTTTTGAATACATCACATGTCAGCCTATATGAGAGTATTGAGTCATAACTTCAGCTTAAACATCCCTCCTCAATCTAAGATGCAAAATGCATCCTTACCAACGACTTCCTCTTTTGGAAACATAATCTTCCTGTGTCCAACCCAATTAATTGCTCCTTTTAAAGTTTGCAGAAAGTTTCTATCTACTTTGTATTCGAGGTTCATTCATTAGCTGGATCGAGTAGTTTGAAGCACTCCCCTTTTAATTGTTTCTGTTTGATTCCTGCAAGTCAGGGGCCAGTAATTAAAAGGGAAACAGACAGAGGGGAGATAAATGGGGAGTTAAACTGCCAAAGTAATCTTCAAAACCAGCAGTGGAAGTAAAGGCTAGGAGGTGGCCTATTCGTTGACACTAATTTTGAGAAGTCAGAACTTTACTGTGATGACTTGTATGCATACATGAAACTTCACGAAGAGTGAATGCTTGTCAGCGGAGCAACAACACAAGAACATGAAATGTGTCCATTCTCGAGCAGTCTGGAAATAACTTATCAAAACTAGAACTTGAGCTACTCCTTTACTATGAGTGCAACCACATACATGCCAACCCTGCGAAGACTCGAGTCTGCTTGTACCATCTCAGGAACCGTAAAGCCAACTGACCCCTTATCATCAAATGGTCTGGAACACCACTTATGCAACTGTATCCATCCTGTATACCTTGGAGTAGCCTTGGACCACACCCTGTCCTTTAAGGAGCACGTCAAAAACACCAAACTAAAAGTCGGTTCTGAAACAAAAACATACGGAAACTGGCCAACTCCAAAGTAGGAGCCACAGCACACATGAAGATCTACTGCTCTGACGTTGTGCTATTCCTCTGCAGAGTATGCATGTCTTGTTTGGGAGAGATCAACCCAAGCCAGGAAACTTGACCCAGCGCTGAACAACACCTGCTGCTTGATCACTGGTTGCTTGAAGCCCACCAACACAAACTACCTGTACCTTCTCATTGGCATTGCCCCTGCCGACATCAGACAGGAAGTTGATGGTCGAGTCGAGATGACAAAAGCTATTAGTGATGAACGCCACCTCCTTCATGGTGGTCAAACCCCTGGCCAATGACAGTAGTCAAGAAAAAGCTTTCTCAGCCATGTTCAGCCCCTAACAACATCTTGAGAAGAAACCAGACTTCAGCTCTGGATGGAAAGGCTTGAGGATGACCCTCCTTCAACCGACATGGGCATCCCCCCTGCTGAAGACCTCCGTCCTAACTCAGAAGCACCATGGATTCAGTGGAAGACACTCAACCACCTAAAAACAAAAGCTGGATGATCAAAAGCTGCTTTGGTCAGATGGGGCTACAAGACTGGCCCAAATCACCTGTGAATGAGGAGAAGCAGACCACACCATGGAGCACTACCTTGTCTGCTCTCTGCTACCCAACCTCTGCAGCTCAAAAGACCCGGCAGAGTTCGATAAAGATGCAAACAACCGTGTAAAGCAGGGGTGTCCAAACTTTTTTCAAAGAAGGCCAGATTTAATAATGTGAAAATGCCCAAGGGCTGACGGTCCCTCCTGTCATTTATTATAACCATAAAAGGAAAAAGGTTTGCCATGTTTAGTGATTAGCATGTCGACCTCCTAGCTTGTTTTGGCAGTATTTTTATTTGCCTCACGCATCCATGTGAAGAGCCACTGCTGAGAGTTCAACAGCTTCAAGTTGTTTCACTTTTTCAGTACGGTCGCTCCTTGATAGCTTGTCATATGCATTAGCATGTTTTGTCTGGTAATAACTTTTTACGTTGAATTCCTTATGGCTACAAGGCAACAGTTTCATGACAACTTAGGCGAACACAACCGTTTTGATTTTCAGTGAAAAAAATTACTGTGATTTTCAAGCAGCGGCCCTCGACATCAACTTTTCTCATTTTATCTTCAGTCGCCATGGCAGAAACTAGCTGGCAGGGGTTACAGCATGAGTCACACAGCCAGGCGAAGTTACAGAGTGGTGCTGCCACCATGAGGTGAAAAGGGAAACTGCATTCTGAACTTGCATGATTTATTAATTCTGTTTGACAGTGCTGGCGGGCTATAAATAATACATATTAAGACTGAAATTGCGGGCTGCATAAAATCTGACCTTGTGCCGCGATTGGCCCCCAAGCCGGACTTTGGGCATGTATGGTGTAAAGAAATGGAAAACTGTCATATAGCCATCATGCTTCGAAGAATCAAAAAAAAGGAGAAGAATCTAAACTTTTGGAGCCTTAACACAGGGGCCATACATGAACTGTTGCAGCTATAGAAAAAAATTAAATACACACTATCAGAGTATTTTAATCCTCTAATATCTCTCTGTGTTACTGCAGTAGCTTCGTATAACACAGTTTTAAATCTGACATCAGCTTTCTTACATAGATAACCATGTTCACATAGTGACAATATCCTGTTACACATATTTTTGCCCATCACCATCAAAGCGGCATTATCTCCCTGCTGACCCACAGGCTGACCCACTCCGTTAACGGGTTACGCTGAAAAAGTGCTGAGTGGTCGTTTCTTACAAATGGGATTTCCTTATCTCTAGTCTGGGAGTTTTCTGTCAGCAGCAATAGATGACTCTCTCCATTTTGCCCTGTAATTCATTTCCGGCCTTTCTCTTTGCCTCACATTCTTCGTCTCTGACAGGTGAGGTAGATAAAACGATGCGAGCCAGATGTTTGCTGATGACTGCTGAGGATCCCGACATCACAAGGGCAGATAATGTAAATGCAGCGAGGCTTCTGTTGGGATCTTAGAAAGCAACGTTGGACATAGAAAGGAGGACTACAGAGAGCCTCCAAATGAGATTTTTTATTAAAAATGGATGCGCACATTTAATTAGTTAACATGCAAATGAGGGAGATAATTTTTAATTTTTAAATTCTAAAAGAGCCTCTGCAGTGCTATCAGCTCAACTGATTGATGCTTGTATGCTAATCTGCCGTGTTTATAATCTAACATTTGCATTATGCAAGAATTACGCTTATCAAGTACAACACACACACCCAAACACACACACACACACACACACAGAGTTATTGGCTTCAGTATGGTGGTCTGCTGGAGCCTCCAGGACTCGCGCCGGCAGAGTGCCATCTCATTATCTGCAGTTACACAAATGCTGTGTTACTGGTGAGAAAAGTGCAATTCATTGCAACAGTTGTAAATGGCGAGTGAAGTCAGGACTTGTTTTGCACAAACACCAGGATGGCAGAATGGATGGCAATGCAAGCTGTGGTAAATGCCCATTTTTCTTTCTCAGGCCTTAACATTTTCTGACAACTCAGGGCACATTTGCATTTGCAATCCATCTGTTTTGGGAAATTTCCTTATGAAAAAGAGTGAAGGGAAGGCTGCTGGTTTGAGATTTTACACACAGGAAACCTTGCAGATAAATTCAACATCAGTGCTGGGCAAGTTACTTCCAAAATGTAATAAATTTGGGAGTTTTGTAGTCAAGACCACACTAACGGAGACCAAGTCTTGACTGAGCAGCAAATTTCCAAACAAACGTTCGGCAAAAGCATCAGTGAACACTTAATTTTGGATGGTAACGTGTTGCTGGACACAGTTACTGTGTTAATATTATCGAAATTTATATTGAAATGTATTATTACTTTTACTGCCTTAAAGTAATACATTACTGTAATGCATTACCCCCAACACTGTTCAACATATTAAACAGTAACCAAAGGATAAATCTGTGTTTCCAGTTGCAGTATTGGAAAAAAAGGGGAAGTCATGGATGAACATAGAATGCTTTAATAGTCTGGATAATCCTGTTCTTTCTTCACTCATGTCCTTGGCAGTACTGCAGTTAATCATGTGGACACTCCTTTCGCTGCCCAGGTAGCAGCAGACATGAGCCCCCTTTGCTAAAGTTGCCAGTCAAGGTCATTAGTGAGTCATTACGGCCTCCTCCTCGCTCATTTTTCAACTCTTTAATGACGCGTGCATACACCTGCCTGCCGTCCGAGGGAGAAGAGTGAAAAATCATCCCTCTCTTTTCCTGACCTCCTCCCATGCTCTCGCTCTTTTAACTCCCCATCTCCACCCATCTATTAATGCCGGCTCCCCTCTCCTCTCCGTCTCTCAGCTCTGTAATGTTGACTGCATGGGTGCAATTTCTTTCCTCCCCTCCTTGACATTGATTCCAGTGATTTAAACCCTCCAACTCGTGACACAAATTACCTGTAATTTACAGCCACCCCTCCATTTCACTCATAATATGCTCCAGTGAGAATTCAATGTTCCCACTGTTTTTTTCTCCTCTGTTCCTCTCTCTTTGTTGTCCTCCGATCCCTTTCAGTCTCCTTGCACTCACACCTTTACTGCATTACAATTTATAGCTCCAACTGTTCCTTGCAGAAAAGAGAAAGCCTATGCAAGCACAGAGCGAACTCTGATAGAGTGTAACACCTTCCTTTTGAATGGGCGCAGGGATGTAAAGCTGGAAAAAGAAGCCTCAGCCTCACTACTTAAACAGACAAAGGCTGGATCCATCAATACACAGCGGAAGATAATGTTGCCATACATCACAGGAAATGCCTATTTTACTGTAATACCCAGGGTATTTGTTCGTTCTCTGGTTTGAAAAACTCCCTAAATTGATCAGCTTCTCCTCAAGACTCCTCAACAGCAGAGAAAATGTTTTGACTTTGCACTCACTGAGGGATACTGTCATGTTTTTGGGGGAATTTTTTTGTGTGTTTGTTTTATCCTTCCTCTGTCATTCTAAAAAGTTAAAAGCACTTCTCTGGTCGATACAACTTGCTACAGCATAAATCCAGTCTATTGTTTCCCCGAAGGAGAAAATTTAAGAGTACATCAAAACGCATTACATCAGACGCGTTTTCCCCTCAAACTTGGAGCTCTCTCGAGGAGGAAGAAAGAGGTTGGACCGTGTCACGAACCAGTGAGTGGAAAATGTCCTTTGTCGTTTTGAGTGTCAGCAGGTAGAAGCCTTGCAGATATAGCACTTCAAGAATGGAGGTTCCAATCACTCCTGAAATGGAATTAGGGAGCACTCTACAGCTCAGTGGCATCTGAACACTTTCAGCAATATGCTATGGAGGAGAGGAGGTTTAGACAGTGAGAAATTGATACACACACCCCCACTGTAGACACAGAGAAGGTGAAGAATGCGTGTTATTTCTCCTACACTTTTGATATCAACCCCTTTTTTCTTAGTCGTTTTTTCTCCTGTTTGTCTTTTTGTTTTATTTTTCTGTTTTTCACCAAATTGTAGTATCTCTAGCCAGGATTGTGATTTATATGAACTTTTAAAACTGCTCAAGGTAGCTGAACACATAGTGGCTTTACATGTACAGTTGCAATCAGGCTGTACTTAAAGCTCGACTGCAACCAATCTAGCAATAGTAATAGCTCTGTTGTGACTAATAGAATTACAGTTACTGCTGCAGTTACAGCTACATTAAGCCAAAGATGAGCCTCAAGTGGTTTATGTTGTCTTTCCAGTAAACAATAACTGGGGAGGAATCAATTTATTGACGGAAGCATGTTGGACTCTGGTACAGTACGTGGCATTTGGAAGCCAACAATGTAGTAATATTTTCATTCCTACTGTAATAAAAGCCAATAATGTCATAAAAGTTATAGTCCTTTGGCAAACTGGTGCTTGCACTGCATTTGGTATTTAAATGGTTAAGGAGTAGAAAGCAGGGCTGGAGTCAAACCATCACTTTACACAAGCAATAAATAGTCTCAATTCCTAGAAAGAAAGTGAGAGAAAGAGAGAGAGTGGACATGTTTTTGAGCAGCTATTAGAAAGTGGAAACTGTTATGGCAAGTGTCATAGAAGTGTGACACTTTATAGCAATGATGTTTTCTCACATAACTTATTTTAACACTTTAGTTTAGGATTGTTAAAAGACACTCCTGGATGTTTGCTTTGTTTTTAAGGTTTTAATGGGTTTACACCACACCCCACCTCCACCCCCAAATTTGGTAGGGACTGTGACAACTGTTTAACCTTCCAAAAAAAAAACATCAAACCGATCATGTATAATCTACTTTTCTGATGTCTGTTCTGGGGGGCCTACGTTTTATCACGCATTTTAAGTGACGGTGATGTAACGTGATTTGTACTGTATGTATGTGAATGTTTGTGTGATTCCCTTGAAGTAATCTGCCTTAGGGCCACGGATGAAATTTAGCAATTGCGCTAATTCTGGCACATTTACACTGATGCTTGCTGCTGATATGTTGTGATGTGCGCCGTCCTTGTTAAATAAATAGTAAACAAGGTGATATACAATAAGTACTATACATTATTTTTATCATTATCACATTTTTAGGACTTTTGTTTTTCTAAATTTACTCAGCCATTAGTGTAATAATGAGGCATTAATGTAATAATTTAATACATTTTGGGAAAAAGTTATTGCATTATTGATTCATACATTTTATCACATTATTGGCTTCTGCATGCAGTATTGCCCTTATAGCTGGCTGCAGTCAGATTTTCTTTCACTTGACTTTCTAAGTCTCAGTGTTTTTTAACAGTTTGCAATTCCGTCCATAATGCCATGATACCTTCTTCACTGTCACTCTTCCATTGTTAATGATGGACCTACGAAACATATTTTGACCACTAAGATCAATTTTAGGCTTTTGAAGGGTATGAATGCCTTAGAAAATAGATCTACAACCACATTGTGTGGGTAAGTTAGTCTGTCTCAAGGTCTGTCCAAGTAAACTAACCTTTTCTAATATGATGTGTAGACCTACTAGATGATACTTCAGATAAATTGAAAGACACTTCTTTGAT
>JAPXVT010000011.1:11190063-11200239 GCA_029823135.1 Acanthurus reversus
TTACTTTGTATGAGCAGTATGGAGGCATTTTACAGTTTTATTACTCATTTTATTTATGTTTGAATCCTGGTCACCATTTGCTTCACTTGTTTGGGAGATAACTGCAAACCTTTCTCCTCTGAAACACCAACAGTGTTTTATAAACTAAAAAACTTCACCCACTCTTCCATCTGTATGAGTGTGAGTAGATGATGACTGAATTTTCATTTTGGGGTGAACCATTCCTCTAATGTGGCAATGGATTTAAAAGACTTGCTCCTCTTACATCCTCGACAATAAACAGATTTGTGTGGTTATGATATTGATCATTTTTGCATGTTTGTTCATAAAGTAGCACCTTATTTGGGAGTAACTTCAATATCAGCAAATGAATATCGCTCCTGGTGGACTGTTGAGCCAGTGCATACAATGTGTGCTCAGGTCTGAGCCATAATAAGCTTTATATCACTCTATAACATCCTGTTATTTGATGCTAATATGTTTGTAAATAGGTCATTTTAATTATTTGCACTGTATAGGTGACAGACACAGGGAAACAGTTAGGGATCTGGCACAAATAATCCCAAACTCCAACTCATAAATGATCTCATCTCACCTTTTTCATTTTCTTTGTCATCTGCACTGTAATCTATCATTAAGCAATTTGTTTCCCAGACATTATCTGCTTTATGTATTACTGACTGCAATGTTGTATTATGGAGTTATCATGAGAGAAATCTGCACTACACAACCTGAGCTGTGCAGCAACACATTGATTTTGTGTCTACACCAAAAGTATGCGTGCGTGAAGCAAGCCTCTCTATACAGGCAACTAAAACCATGGGGACCGTCTTATGAAGAAAACCACTGCCACCTAGTGGACAAACTGTTAACAGGCCTTGTGTGTGTTAAAAAGAAAGAAATTTGCTCTATTTCTTATATGAGATAAGCTCAAACTAATGCTCTGGGATACACATGGGACTGGAGCACTTCTGGTAAATGTTTGGAGAAAGAAACTGCAAATGTTATGGGTTAAAAAAGTCCCCTGGTTTAAAACTTTTCAGCCAGAAATAGATTTTGTTTTTCACTCCTCTTCTTATTCACCTCAGCCATCTTGGTCAAATTTCAGAGTGCCTCTGAGTTGATACCATCAGAAGGTAATTGGCAGCGAAGCACAAGCCTTAAGAGTCCCACAGGTCTGTTTTGTTTACCGAGAAAATTTGGCATCCTTAAGACACCTCTCTGCTTTACCGACTGCAGTATGCTAATCCTTGAAGGATTCCGCTCCCACCTGCCAGCCCTCATTATTTTCATGCTATTTTTGAGATAAACAATGTAGAGTTGCTTTGTGCCAGTGAGACTTCCTCCTATCATGTTGTAATGAAGATGGAGATGGCAAGCCAACACACAGGTGATAACAGACTAAGGCTTCATCTAATAGTTGCTTATGCAAAGGGCAGTTACCTCTTTCAATCTTTAACATGAATCATCTGCCCCTTTAAAAATTAAAATAAAGTTTTTAAAGTATAAAATGTTTTTAACTGCCTCTAAAAAATATTCATTCTTTTAGGTGGACTAACACACATTACCTGCAGCAAACATAGAGCTATTAATGCTCCAGTTTTATAGCAAAAATCTCTAAAATTTAGAAAATTTAAATGGTAGTTTCACACTTTTTGCCCAAATGGTGCGCTAAAAGAATTATTCATGAATGATTATTCCTCTCCTCTGTACTGGCTGTGAAGTGATCTCTTCCTAACATGACTACACTGGAAGGCCATCTTTAGACCAACTTTCGCACTGTGTGAAAAAACACAGGCCTCTCATTCATCTGAAAGGAGTGAGTCTAATGACGCAGCAGGAGTCCCAATGCAGGGTGCTGCAGCAAAGCAATGAACTGACACCACAGCAGTTTGGGATGAGCAAACAATCAGATTAATTAGATTGAACCTTGTTCAAAGAAGTTGAGGCGTGGCAGTGGCCAATCCAGTGCAAGCGAGTAATATTGCTGGCAGATAATGTTTCTTTTGTTTGCCGTGTTGTAGCAAAGGACACAATATTTATCTGATTATCGTTTAATTAATTTCTAGAACAGCAAATTGCTGTTTCTGAGTCAGAGATCAGTTACTTGTACTCTAACTGGACTTAATTTAATTTTCATGCCCTACGTGAAGCAACACCCCAGCCCAGTGACGCAAACTGAGTTGCACAAATTAAGGACAACATTCTTTGTTTGTGTTACTATCTCTCCAAAAGAGCCCAGCAAGGAAACACAGAAGCAGATATCTTCTTAAAAACTTTAAAAGACACCCATTTACATCTGATGAGCAAGTATACTGAAGAGTTGCATTTTTGTGCAAAGCAAGGACTGTGGGTTTTTCCCTTTATTTTCTCTTTTTTTAATTTCCTGCAATAGAAACATATTCCTTTAAACAGGGAAAGGAGACACAAAAAAAAAAATAAACTAAAATTTGAAATATGGTAATAATTTGATTATTTGCCCATATCAGTCACACAATAAAAAGTTCTAATTTGTGCCTAGCATTCTTATGAAAAACACTGAAATCAGCCAGTTGAAATTCACTAATACTAGAGTTGTTCCTGCTGATGTGTAGGTGGAATGAAAACAAACACTCAAGTGAACCTGATAAAGTTCCAGTTGAGCTCAGTGCTCAAACTTCTCCTTAACAGGAATTCTGCAATTCAATAAATGCAGAACAGAGAAAAGAAAAAAGAAAACATTGCTGGAAATGCCGGTCAAGTGCAGTCTTAGTTTCATCTAACCACTGATTTCAGTGCCAGTTTTTAAAGTCTAGGTTACAGATCCCCCACCTTCCTTCTCTTGATAGTCTAGCCCTCCCCCATGCTCTTGGATGCTCTTGGCCTTATCTCTAACACCTCTGTCCCCATGCATACAATTAACCCCTTCCCCCTCTCTCTGTACTTCATTCCACCCTCTTGACCATTGCCTTAATTAGCATGAGCACAATAGCTAAATAGAGAAAAGGTTGTGAGTAAAAACCACAAAAACAGACACAAAGCTCATGTCTATTCTTAAGCCACTGGTTTGGTTTGACCTGCTTGTTTGCACATTTGGACACAGTTACACAAGTGACTCTGTTCCCTCTTTTCTTTTGCTGTATCGTTTGTGCAGCACAAGTTATCGCTTGACATTAATTAATTAGTCAATTCCTGACTTTCTTTTGGGTCAAAACGTGTCTGCAGACCTCTGTTACTTATGTGTGATGTGTTCATCAGTCCAATTTATCCCTTCAGAGAACCAAATCAACATGCAGCTGATGGGGCATGAGATTAGAGGTGCTTAGGAAGGGGTTATTGGTATCACTTCAGCCAGAACAATGGCTCACTGACATAGCTGGAAGACCAATTGATTCAGGGAAATCACAAAGAGGTTTAACAGTTGCCTGGCCTATTACAGTGATTGCTTTAAGATACTACTGGAGCATAAAACAATGGTTGGCTTTAACAATTTTGCAGGCATGGTCAAGGTCATGTGCAATAACTTGCACAAAAAATTCAGTTTACTGGTCCACGAGGAGAACTTTTCAAGCAGGGATAAAACAAAGGTTTGATGCTGGTTGCGAGTTTATTGATATACAGCCTAAGAGAACAGATTTCCTGCCTACTGAATGACTGTAATGCAGGCTGCCAGTATCAACAGCACAAATTTCATGCATGTGATGAATAAGAAAAATAAATACATTAAGTACAAACTTAAGCTATTATTAAACGTTGTAACAGTGGCAGTTTTGCAAAAGGCATTTCTTGTCTGTGTGGAGTAAAACTGGCATTTCATTTAGTGAAAATAACAGACAAACTTAACCTATGACAGCAGATATTGCAAAATACAACAAAAATAGGTAGTTTTGAAATGAAGGAAAAAAGAATATACAAAAAATAAAAAATCTTCACTTAGAGTCAGTTTTCAAGTAAAGAAACCATGTAAACATTTTTCAAAAACAGAATTGCTGGAATATTCAATCTTAACCAAAGGGTACATGATGGTTAAGGTAATACATTCAACTGCGTGATGAAAACTATTTTAGTGCAAATTAAGTGTGTCAAAACTCACAGTTTGTATCATGTTCAGTCTTCACAGAAAAAGAGGCGTTTCAAACGTGGGTCCTTAAAATGGCAAAACTTGAAACAACCACAAAAACCTTGGGTGCACCAAGTGAATCCCTGAGGTGTTTACTTTTAATAACCAAAACGAGAAATAAAAAAGTTGTAAAAATCTGTTTGTAAAGGACGTCTGAAGAGTGAGGCATAAACTTGCCTGATATCAGTGGGCTGGATTTAAGGTCTAGACATAGGCGAGAAGTGAACCAATCATTGAAAACAAATACTGGCTGTTTTTTTTACATTCAAAGAATCAAAAACACCAAACCAAGGAAACTCCCAGATCAATATAACATGCATCAACAGGAAAACAAACATTTCAGCATTAAAAATCTTACTACAACCAAAAGTGAAAAAATAAAAAGGACCTCAAGTACAAGGCTCAGCAAAAGTAAAAAGAAAATGGAGGAGAAACAGCTTCAAGCAAAATGCCTCAAAACAACAGCTTTGAACTGCCTGTTGCCTGCAGGGCAGCACGCAGGGTTTAGGCAGAGCAACAACTCTGTTTCTTTTCACACATGTGCAAATGTCCAGGAGGGAGGAATGAGCTGTTTTGTGGGGGTAGAGGAAGGACACAATGTATTAGCTAAGATGGTATACTTAACAGTCTCTCAGAATATAAAGCTAACAATGTGTAGGTAGTATTTTTCCAAAACAAATGCAAAGGAACAGAGATGGATGTGAAGGTTATGAGGCCAACAAGTTCTTGAACAGATATTCTCTTTCGCTCCTGAAAGCCCATTTAAATGGGATAAAATCTTTGCACATTTACCCATGAACCAGCGACACCCCGTGGTGCAAAGCTCGCTTCCACATGTAGTACGTGGAGCGTGGGGTGAAGGGGAAGTAAGACCTGAATTCTTTAAACGTGGGGAACGATTTTTCCTCAAAGCGTTTCTGCAGAAACAGCTTGGCCTTGGCCTTGAAGTTAGCCAGGGCCACGACATCCATCGCAAACATGTGCTCATCTATGGATGCTTTGTTGTAAATGGTGTGCTTTGGGTGTGGGGCATTTAAGGAGGGCATGGAGGAACTTTCTAGATATTTGGGGCTGTGAACGAATGGGAGCACATGTTGACTATCCATCCTCCTCTCAGAGACTTTGTTTTCTGGACCAGTGGTCTCAAGACTCTTGGAAAGGAGGATCTCTGCACTCTGTGTGATCATCTTCTTCTTGCGGTTCTGACCGCTGCGCCACAGCCAGTAGAAACAAGGGGACATGGATGGGAACTTGAGCTTGAACTTTGTCAGGGACCACCTGGACTTCCGGACATGCAGCTTTGCAGCATCTCGAAGCTGTTTTTTACTCATGTATGCCAACCTGAAACTTCTGTGCTTTTGCCTGCAGATCCTTGTTCTAGGAAAGACGGGCTGGTTGGTGTTAGGGAGGACTGGAGAAAGACTTTTTGGACTCTGGCTCTTGTCAGCATCCGAGCTGTCTTCACTGCTGCCAACACTGCCTTTATAACCTCTGTTATACATCATGGCTTCTCTCCTCCAGTTGTAGTAGGTGGATCTTGAGATCCCTGGGAAATTCCTTTTGAAGACCCGGAAGGGGAGGGAGGCATTCATGGCAATGCAATTTTGCAGACAGCGTTTGGCCTCTTGCATATGAGCCACACCATGGGCATGCTCCAGATCAAGCTTGCCGAGGCTGAGGCCAAACATGCTGGCCACGCTGTCATGGTGGTCCGGCTCGTCCTGCATCGCTTCAGGTGAAGACCAGGCCTCCTGCTCTGTGCTCTCTCCAGGACTTATCTCTCCAGTTGACGATGAGGTGGAATTTCCTCCAGTTTTTATCAGCTCGTGCTTCCAGTTGTAGTAGGACGACCTGGAGATTTCAGGAAAAAACTCTTTAAACTGGTGCAGAGGGATGAGCTTGCCTTCCAAGTAACAAGACTGCAGGAAATTCTTTGCCTCGTACCGCGCTGCAGATTTTTTGCAGTGCTCCTGTGTTTGCCTCTTCCAGCGATAGAAAGTCCTCTTGGTTATGTTGTACTTGTCCTTCAAATTTGAGTAAGAAAGACGTGAATCCTGGCTCAGCAGCTCCTCGCTTTTGATCGGCGACTCCGTTTGCTCACTATCAGGGCTTCCAAAGGAGAGGTCACTTGTCTGGACAAGTGCTACAAAATGGTTCGGCCTGAACAGTGAGTCAGACTGCAGCTCGCCTGACCACATGATGTGGAGGGTTAGCAGCTCAGGGTCATTCGGCCGGGTCCTCGGACGTATAACACGGTTGAAATAAGGGCGGATCTTGAGATTGAACATAGGGTAGATGGAGTAGATGTTAAACTGCAGGACTGATGACAGGGCGTACACGTGCCACATGTTTGCGTAGGAGCCAGGGAAGCAGGATGCTTTGACGTCTGCGTCAAAGATGGCCTCCAAGACTGTGACGGGCAGGTTGAGCATGTCCTCCGACTCTTCAGCACAGAGACTGAAGCGGACAGCCTGAAGCATCATTTTTGAATCAATCATTCCAGACAAGTAGTATCTCTTCCACAGCACCATTTCCACCACTGTCCGTACCTGTTAATGCAGTTCATATGCAGTCACTAAGTGAACATGTAAAAAGCTAGAAAACGGGTTTACTCATATTTTAAGTAAAACCAACACAGACTACGGAGACAGAGATTATGAAACCATCACTGCTCACCTGAAGCTCCAAGCTAAGTTCAGTGTTGCCCACTAACAGCATGCTCACTGCATCAAACAGCAGGTTGCCCTCTCCCTTGCAGTTAAGTGGCAAGAGGCCCATGGGTGCATCAGCTGGGTACAGGCCATGAGCTGTGCTGTCCACGCTCGCCCACTCAGGGAAATCCTGACAGGGGCTTGTGGGGAGCTGGAAGGGAGCGAGAATCTGGTCCACCTCCAGGGCCACTCTGGTCAGAGCATCCAGGCCTGAGCTCTCTGTGGCCTCCTGGAGCTCCCCCAGAACAGACAGCACCACCTCCTTCCTCTGAATCATACCTGGTCTGATGAGAGCTGTAAGAAGGACAGAGAAGGAAGAGATGGTGAACAGAGTTAAAGATAATAGAAGAGGAGAGGGAAACTCCAGATGATGAGTACAAACAGACGATTCTGAGAATTTAGTGAGAGGAAAATCTGCATCAGACCTGGATGTGTCAACTTTTTGACCACTATGAGGAGTGGGAATCTCTACGTGTCTAATGATTTGAATTGGTTATGATTCAGGGCCCTATGATAAGATTGTAAAAGAATTCCCAGTGCATCAAGATGCATCTTGATTTTTTCTAAGTGACATAGCTTACAGTATCTTGTCTCGTTCACTTTCACCACCATTGTAGAAGTTAAAGTGCCTCCAAATGCTAGCTTGAAATTAACTAATTGCTTGTCGGATCTCACGGTCGACCATGTTTCTTTCTTGTTTTCTTCTGTGCTGTCCGTAAACTGTCCAGGTGCACGGCAGGCTGCACTTCTGTTTTCCACCTTTTCCATTCCGCCTATTTCACATTATTTAAAAATTTGATTATCGATTATTGGACAGTGTTGAATCAATTCAGAATTGTCCACATCTGATCACCATGCACGTTTCCCCCCACCACTGTCTACTACACAAGTAGATTACTGTAGGCCTGCTTCATTCCACATCCACTGGCAATTAAATGCTGAATTAAATGCTGCTGGTGCAGTTTTTCCAAAGACCAAATTAAACACATCTCATTAATCTATTGCACTGAAATACACTTCGATGCAAGTCTAGTTTTATTTAACAAAAAATGCAACACCATAGCTCTGCTTGGAATTAATAAAAGTTTTCTAAAGGTCAGAATTAAACAAACTGCATTCAAGTAAAAGTCAGTGAGAGGAAAAGTCACTGTGTTTTGTGGTAACTTTTTTCTTACTGCAACGTCACTGAAAAATCTTACAAAATAGCCCAATATGACTTGTTTATACTTAATTTCAAACTAATTTAAATCAACTTCTATTAACGTCAACACTATGGCCAACTTTGTGCGTAAGGCTCCTGATTTTATTTGCCCGTTTCTGCAGTTTTAAACATTTATTTAAACTTGCGATGTTTTAACCAGTTCAGGAGAAGTTTGTATCAATTGGCAATTTCACTTCAGACTCCACAGGCAACGCACACAGCTGAACGCGTATCTGGATAACAATGATGGCGGACTCCTCGTTAATCGCGTAAAACGGCATTGGAAACAAATTTGCTCCTACCTGAGCGTCCAGAGACTAAATAAAAGAGAGACCGGAGTGAAGTCGCTTGTTTGTAGCGAAGGGTTTCACAGCTGATGATCTCTTCTCTGGGAGTTTCAGTCCATTGTGTGCACGCAGCTCCGAGTGTCCTGTCCTCCGGTGCGCACAGGAGATTTGGGGGAGCGATAAGCAGCACCTCCCTTCAGGAAATTGTTAATCGTCGATTCGCCTTTTTTTGGCTCTGCGTCAAGAAACACCTCCTTCCCTCCCCCCCTTCTGTAGACTGCAGCCAGGGTCAATTTCAATGTGAAGTGTTAACAAAAGCCAACGTGTCGTGGCTTCTTGTAGGTTAACAGGTATCGGTGCTTTTAGGTTTTATGAACTTTTTTGCATCATTGTCAAAGCCACTTCCAGATGTCAGCAGTTCACTTTCAAGGTTATCTGTCAAGTGCATCAGTATCAGAAACCTCTTTTTGACTCCAAAAAGTTTCCTCACTCTAATATGTTTGTGCAAAAAGATTGAATTTTAATTTTATTGTATTTTATACTTTGTTCGCTCTCTCTAAAATGCAAAAAATAGGCTATAGAAAAAAAAAGAATTTTTGCAGCAATGACACTGCTCTTTCTTTTGCAGTAACAATGGCTTGATTTTACATTCACTGGTCAGTCTGTGCCGCAGAGCCAGTGTAAAGGCTGGTTTTGTGGATTAGAGTGGATATGTGCAGACAGGGTGTGGACATGAGCTTTATGAGAGGAGAGGAAGGCTCCTGAGCTCCAGGTCTGCTTGCTGCTCCACTGTATCACTTTTAACACCTCTTCTCCTGCCTTTTGCAGGATTTCAGTAATCAAGGCCTTTTGTTCCACACACGCACAACAATCCCAGCCACTGTCCCAGCCCCCACTACCTCGACTGTAGACCCCGACCCACACTCACACACACACCAGGAGCCAGCAGCATTTGGCCCCCACTGATCTGTCCACTCCAGGCACTTGGCAGACAAGCTGGTGCCTGAGTTCACCGGGGTTCAAGGCTTTGACCTACAGCTTATCAGCTGCTTGGATGACGTGTGAGTGTGTGGGGGTTCACAAGAGCATGGGCACAATTTCGGCACTTTGGTTTGTATTTCTGGCATTGCAAGCTGAGATAATGTAGACACCCACTTGTTAAAAGGTATGGTAATACATGTGTGAGTGAAAAGTTCTCTTCCTTCACTCACTTCCTTGACCGAAAGTCTCCTAGAAGTCTCAGTCTGTTGATTTTTAAAAACAATGTCAGCAGCAACATTAGCCTCAATTTACTGTAAAATTCAAAACTATGATGAGGACACATCAGAGACAGTACCTAAAAACTGCATAGCAGGAGTGAAATGTAAGAGACTGACACTTTTTCATTTCAAAAGACACTTTTTAAATAGTAAATTGTTTCATTAATGAGGCCAAAGGGACACAGTGTAGCAGAACCTTTTGTATATTTGTGCTGACGCCAGACATAATTTAATAAAACATCATAACCTTGAAAAAAGGTCTCATCGCTAAAATATGCATGTGGTAGTGTCAGTCAGTGCTTTTAAAATGCATGTAAAAAAGTTAGCCCTATCGAAACTGTACTAACTCGACTTTCTTTAAGTCGACCTAAAACACCCAGATAACAGTGTGTTAATCCTGCATGTATGCACCTCAACCGGACTTGGACTGGTCTAAGCGATCTGCACATGATCAATAGTTCCTGCGGTGTCTTTGACCTGGAATTCAAACCGCATAAATTTGTAGAAGAAATTTAGTTTTAAAAGAAGAATCCTGTAAGCACCAAGGGTAGCTTGAATGTAAATTGTACCAAAGTAAAGCGCAGATTCAAGTCATACAGCACTGTTGTCTGTGTTTTCA
>JAPXVT010000011.1:11298686-11309794 GCA_029823135.1 Acanthurus reversus
TATGTCAAGAGTCTACTGTAGAGTCTGTCTGAGAAGTTCAGGGTTTTGAGTGTTGTCGCACAGAGCGGATGAGCAGACGCTGGCAGACAGCTGCTGCTGATGATTACACAGGAATACACAACAGGACCCACATCGTATTCTGCTCTAATCTGGAGCCACTTACTGGCGGCAAGAGAGTTCAGTGTTTAGTAAACCTTTGACAGATGAAAGTGGTTTTATCATCACTTCAGCCTGTCTGCAGCAGCAACACGTGGAGTGCTGACCTGTACTGTAATTAGCCTCTCTTTGACACCAGTTTGCAGAGGAGAAATGTAAGTAACTTCATGAACATCATGAGAGAAGACGGGGAAAAGAAAAGACTGACAGAAATTAAGTGAAAGACCTGGAGTCTGATAAGTGCTTAGCAGGCACATTTCTAGACTGCTTTGAATCAGGGGGCAGTAAGAGATGTTGGTTGGTCACCAACGACTCCTGTTAAAAAAGGTGTTCTTTGTAACTGAAAGCTATAACGTGAAATGGTTTCATGTTTTTATCGAAAGCTAGTAATCTGTAGTAACTAATGCATCATTTTTATATTCAGCTTGTAAATTATTGTGTCTAAATATTATCTGTTTTAGCAGTGGATGGAAACTGGTGTAATAATATTTGACCACCTGCCTTTATCCAGTGTAGTTTTCCAGTCTACATATAGTGCTCTTTTCTGTTTGCATTCAAAACTGTGCTGTAATTTGCTCATGATTATTCAATCTTTAATGGGATGTTACATAAAAAATCAAATCTAAAAATGAATATTCACAGGAGAGACAGAGAGAGAGGAAAGCCAAGACAGAGAAACACTAAAACATCTATGGAGAGAAAAAGTGCATAAATGTGCAGCTCCTGTGCAGAGCGCGGCTAACGCTAACGTTAGCTAACACTAAGAAACACAGAAAGCTAACCCCCCCCCAAAAAACAGACAATTGGGCACAAATTGGAAGTAGTCTTGGTCTAATAAATTTATTGCCAATATTTAAAAATAAAATTTTTGCATTTCCTCACACTCCCACTTAACAAGCTAAACAAAGTAAAATACATTCTTTTTGAAATTTGAGATGAAGGGAGGATATTTAGCATTAGCAAGGCAGACAGGGCATTTTGCGGGGCACTGCCTCCCCTTGCCCATGACCAGAACCGGTCTTGACCTAGCAACTTATCCAGGCTGTACCCCACCATCACCCAATGTCGTCAGGGATTGGCTCCAGCACCCCCATGAGACCCTGCAAAGAATGAGCAGTTATAGATAATGAATGAATGAATGAATGGATGAATGGAAGTTATGGTTCAGCATAATTAGCCTACATCAATAATTTAAGTGATATACGTGAACACATACCAAATAAAAGGTCAAACATAAATTTGTTTGAATTATAAAATCTTGGCTCTTATCGCTGAGTCGAATGATCTTGCTCACTAAAGGGAGCTGAATTTCCCATCACTAATCTCTGCACAAACAGTCATCAAAATGAGTCAGTAGCCTCATTTGCCATCGTCGTGCTGCAGACAGCACACATCACGCCTCTTGGACACTCTGCACAGGGGTGAGAGTATTTTTAATATGTGAGAGCACGTCTGGCATGGACAGTCCCTCGTGTGCAACGGGTGTGAGAGGGCAACACCAAACGATGTCCGGACCCGTTTCTGCAGATGTTATTTTTTATGTTCATATGTGAAAACTGCTTAAGGATAAGGATCGTAAGGATGAAGGCTTGCAGACCAGTTGTTGTTGTTATTGTCTGTAGGATTTGCAAAGTGGTGAACTTCTTTTGAGGATGCTTCTTTCATAAACAGTCACTTTGGTATCAGCTGTTACCAAACAGGTGTTTTTGGAGCGTTCCACAACTTTTCCCAGTTTTTTGTGGTTCCTGTCTCAGCTTGTTTTAAAACAACTTGTTAGCATCAAATGCAATCAATGCACTCATCAAAGTATATATTTGCAATTTTTTTAAGTTGATGAGGTAAAAAATGCATATATATTGGGTTGGAAATGTTTTGCAAATCATAACATTCTGATTTATTATTTCTCAAACAGCAGCATAACATTTTTAAAATTGGGGTAGTAGCTGACGGAAATGTAGCCAGACTGCCTCAAAAGACTTCTTGACAGGACATGAAATAATATCTCCTCATCTAGCCAATCCCATGACTTTCCAATTAGCTGCAAGCCCTTGAAGTCATATGATGTAGAAAACAAGGTTTGTAGCCATGGGATAGTGTATTCACTCTATAACACGCTTTACAATTTGAAAACATCCTGCTTTCAGCGCATTCAGGACAACTTTATGGTTTTAGCACAAGAGATTTTTATTTGTATGGGGAAGAAAGAGATTTGGCTGTTTGTCGGAGACAGGTTCACCCTATTCTAATGAGATAATAAAGAGCATACAGGTGGGGGAAGATGTAAAGTAGCTGTAAGACCCAGGCAAGATAAAACATCTGTACTGACCCCGAGCAGCATTTAAATAAAATCCAATCTGAGGCTTGTGAAGGGATATTAGTCCCATAACGTGCATAGAATTGTACGGACAGTATAAGTTATGAAAACAGCACCTCTTACTAATAAATAAAATGGGCTTGACAATAACGCATGGTGGGTAGGAGTCTGTTTCATAAGCTATGCACACAGCGTAAGCCAAAATAATATCATAAAGAATCATAAGAGCAGTGAAAAGTCATTTCCCATGTGGAGTTGGCAGAATGCTAAGAGGTACGTGAACAGTTTTTTATTACTGACTGTATATTTTGTGTAAGAGGACAGGTTCCTCATGAAGTTTGAAGTTATTCATGAAACAATACTTAACAACACTTAATATTGATAAAGAGTTTCTGGGTGTTGTCCTTATTCCTTCTTTCCATACCGAGCATGAAGTGATCACTATCTTATGTGATTTGAATAGGTGATGGGTAAAATCTGTCCTTTTTCTATACAGAAATGCATTTAGTTTAGTTTTTCTATGTTTTTAATTAGTTTCAGTTTTATTATGTTTTTATTATCATCTCTGTTATCTAGTTTTTAGCCTTATCACGTTATACATTTTCATTTTAATCTAATAATAATAATAATAATAATTTTTTGTTTGTTTGTTTTTCTGTATTTTATTAACTTTGTTCGTTGGTCTCTAAATTGTTCAATTGTTTTAACGTTTTTTGAAAATAGCTTTAATTCTATACATCTGTCTGTCTTGTTGTCAACATTTTAATCTTCCATGAAGCACTTTGAGCTGCACTAACCTGTATGAACAGTTTTTGACTGATTTAAAATTCAGCCAAATTTGATGAGAGGCTTCAGCATTTTTGAGTTTGACAAATCAGAGAGGTGCAGTCATTAAACGTAAGCATTAGCCTGAAAATGGAGATATTAAACGTAAATCTAAAAAATAAAAAAATCCTGAAAATCAACAATAGAACATGCAAATAAATGAGTTTTGGTATCCGCTACTGTTATGCTAATATTCAGAGTTAGGCGCAGAGAGATTACCAGCGGGTGGCGCTAATTCTCTAGCCGATGCTATTTGGCAGATTAAGAACTGGTGCAATGAGATGACATTAAAAGCCCTTCAAACGTTTGGAAAGTTTTGCAAATCATGTGGAGAACATGTTGGCAATCATGCATTCGGTTTTATTTCATTCACCCAATTGGTTGATACGGATCCAATGTTTTCGTCTGTTGCCTTTTTTTGGTCTCTTTGATGTTCACGTCACATGCATCATGTTTGTTGTGAGTTATTCACTAAGTCTGTTTCCAGTGAACTTTGTCCCACTCAGTTTTTCTGAAAAAAAATCAACTCTTTTACTTAACCCATGCAAAAAACATCTTTGTTTTTCCTTTCAATTTTCAAGCATTTCCATTCATGCTTTTTTTTAAACTGCAAATAATTAAATCAGTGAAAAAAAGAGGGAATTTTGTTCCAAACAGACAGAAGATTTGCAACTTGAACATATCATAGCGAATCCTATTAGCTTCAGATTAATTTTTGAATGGATTTTTGTTCAGAATAAAGTCTGTGGGTTTTGTCTCCATCTCTCACTCTGCAGTCACACTGAGAGGCAATTGCTACAGTCTGGAGAAAAGGAATGTTTACAGACACTTCTAACACTTTTAACATGTGGACATGTGTGTATTGTTTTACGATGAACTTTTTAAAAATGTGCACGCATCCTTTAATTGGCATTTAAATTTAGGCACATTTGAGAGAAAGCAAAATATTCATAGACACACATGCCCTCCAGTTAAAAAAAAATAAAAAGTTAACTTTTTTGCATAATTATGAAAGCAATTCACACACTGCACAAACACAGCAGTGATATTAACATACAGAGATGGAGCAGACCAGATTACTTGAAATGAATGATAAATACTGATACATAAAATTCAAGAAATGGACACATGAAAAGATACTTTCATAGGCAGTTAGATAATGAGTGCGGAAATGAAACATCGAGTTTTAATTGTATCTCTTTTAATTTCTATAAAAGTGTTATCACATAATTAAAAATTAGAAAAGATATTTGGGGTTAGTGGAATTTGCGTTCATCACAAAATTACAAAAAATAAAACTGAGTGTAAGACATTTTCTTTATTTCTTACATTCATATTTCCGGTGGAGTGACTGATAACAGACACAAGCAATATATGCACATGCATATCTGCAAAATGCAAAGTATGTACATATCCAACCAGAAATATAGTGATGCCACTTAAACTGAAGCCATCTCTTTCCTATTTAATTAGTGTGGGGTTAATAACTAAAAATGCGAGACGAAAGTGCAAGTGTTACCAGTGCCAACTTTTACAGATGTCACTTTCAGTATTGAAGTGGATCATCAATCATGTTGAGAGGAGGCTGTTTTGGAGAAATGGTGAAAAGTAATTAATGTAAGAAGAATAGGCAGGGAGTGGCTGGAGGCCGCTGATGCAGACAATAATTTAAGGACGGAAACTAGATGAATCATTCAGTTTTTGTTTTGTTTTTTCTCTCTTTTGGAAAAAGTGTCAGTCTGGCAGCCAGTCACTCTTCATATCACCTCAGCATGGCATCTGTATCCCGGTTGCCATGGCAATGTGGTTGCTATGAGATCAATTTATCTGGAGATCTGGCGGTTGCAGATGTCACTGGGCGCTGCTCTCAATAACAAAGCCTCGGTCAGATTACAGACAGTCAAGGCTCACGCTCATCTCTTATTCTGACCCCGACTGACAGAAACGATTCTAATAAAGACCGAAAACGCCAGTCAAGTAGACGGCGTGGATATCTCGCTGTCCTGAATCCTTCAGTTTATTGCATCTTCCTTCTTCGGCTCATTCTGTCAAAAACACTGAATCAAACACATACTGTGAAGTACTCAGTACATCAGATGAATACCATTAGATGCCAGTCAAGATCAAAGTGCAGCTTGACATACAGTCTCTCTCTCCTTCAGCCTCACTCTTCTCTCTCTTCCTCCTGTGCCTCAGTGCTGCGCAGTACAGTGAGGCCCCTGCGTGACGCATGTCTCTGCACCTCTGACGTGTGGATCTGTACAGAAGTGGGAATACCACCTACTGGTTTTCCAGTCATTAATACCCCAGAGCTGAATATGAAAAATCTATTTATTGCTGCTCTGTCTTCATCACACAACACGACTAAAAATCATCGCATGTGGGGACTTCCCATCTGCACAGGACCAAAAATATGATCCATGCATGGTAAACTATTCATTACATGAAGTTAAAAGAAAAACAAAACAAAACATACAAGCAGTAGCCCATTGTGAGTCAACACAATGTCCTCATTATTATAGGAGAACAACTTTGCGTTAACAGAGAGAGCAGGAGCTCAGGCTTTAAAGTCTTGAGTAGACCAGGTCTGGGTGCATCCCATTAGACGGTGACCCTCTTAACATTTCCCACCTGTTGCCAGTGGACAAAAGCTGAGCTCCATTTAGCAATGCTAGCCTAAAGGAAGTAGCAAATAAAGCTGCAGGGACGCTGCTTGCTGAGGAAGAGTTGAACCAAGGTGTGTCAGAAACAATTAAAACTCAGGCATGCTAGCTAAACATGTCACATTAGAGTTTAAATCATTATGTCAGTTTAAAAAATCACACTGTTTGTCATCTGTATAGTTCAGTGCACTGAAGATAAAGTAATATTTGACAGCTGGACATCCATGCTTCTTTCGATAGACCTTATGCAATCATGCTTCCTCTAAAATTAGCTTCACATTTGATCCACAACATACTTTTAGACAAATGTACTACCACCGCTAAGCCTCTTTTGCTCAGTGTAGCAGTTTGTTGTTTTTCTGATGGTAAAAATGTCAATGGAAGACTTCAAACAATCCACAGCAAATGTAGAAAGAAAGAACACAGATGGAGCAGAAGCCACTTGGCTCCAGATGGCCATCCTCAGAAATACCCTACTGCTCTGCAAGATGCTAGTAGGCGTGCTAACAGTAGGGCGACTGTCGGCCAGCTTTGGGCTGTTGGTAAGCGTCTATTTTGTGCAGAATGTCCTGTACCTTTTGCTCTTATCGGCCCTGGTCAGTGGTTTTTTGGCCAATTGAGCATGTTAAATTGGCTGGGGATCCTGTTGGTGAGAGAAAAAAACTGATTAGCTATAGAGCTAAAGCCAATCGGTGCAGGAGAAATGAGGACAGCAAGGAAACAAAGTCAAAAAGGAAAACACAGGAGGCTGTCTTATATTTATCCGACAAACAAATATAGAAATATTGTTATGAATATTTTTTGTTTTGTTTCTGTTGAGTTTGGATGGAGTTGTGCTCGTGATACAGCTAGAGACAGAACAAGTCGGGGCTAGCTGATTAAAGCCAAAGTGTCTGACAAAGCAGCGGGAAAGTGTGGGTAAGTTGCAGACCTTGTTCAGATTTTGGAGAGTCAATTCAGGACCCAGAGACAAAAGTTGTTTTTTTTTTCTGCTGTCTCGATACCTTTTTGGACAGAGCTAAAAATAAATAAAAGCTAAACGAAGAGAGAGAAAGAGAGCGAACAGCTGAGCCCCTCAAGCTGTGAAGACACAGCGCTGTGACATCTCACATCAGGAACTTACCACACTCAGCTATTATACTGTTATGTCACACCGGCAAGGAGACAGGAGGGAAGGAGACGATCAGACCTCACATCAGAGTCGGACAGTGTTGGGTTTGACATGGAGGCTGTTTATGTTTGTGTGTGTGTGTGTGCGTGTGTGTATTGTGAGGTTGTCACTATGGAAAAATATTACATAAAGCAACATTTTCCAAAATACTGCTGGTTCCGCTGTGTTTGTGTTTTATAATGTTACCCAAATAGAAATGCATACCCAAATTAATGTGAGATTTCTGTAATACAGGCTCCATACATTTTGCTATAATGGTGACCTTTTCCAGAAATACTGTTGGTTCTGTGATGTTGGTGTTTCAAATCTGATGTCTGAAATGCATCATAGTAGCATCAAATGATGTTTGTCAGTTGTCGCAATGCTTTTGGACTTTAATTCACATTTTCTTGATAATGTTTGTTAACTTTTTAGACGTTTTATACTTAATTTCTCACAAATTTCCCCTTTAAACAAATCTTTTAATGACAAATTAATGACATCTCAGTCAAGCAACTGTTTTTACGTTAATTTCATGCAAAGATATGATCAGATTTTGTATAAAATATATATGATAATATTCAAACTTAAATTTACTTATCTTAATGTATTTCTTTGTCTGCAAGCACATTTATTGCTCAAAGTTAAGAAATTTTAATTGATGGAAGTTGTGTCTGGGTCTAAAGGTGAAATCACGATAAAAGACAACATCACATGAGCAGAGTAAAACAGTAGAGAGATAAAAGAACATAAAAAAGTAAAAAGAGCAAAAAACAGTAAAACAGCAAAAACAGAAGGAAGATGAAAGGCGTAGAAAGATAAAACATAAGAAAACGTGTGAATGATACAATAAAAGAATAAAAGCAGTATAACATTCAAAAGAATATACTTGATTTAAATTGAAAGCAACCCATAAAAGTGAGATTTAAGAAGGGTCACTGACTCAGCAAGCCTTATGTCTTCAGGTAGGTCATTCCAAAGCCGAGAAGCCCTGACAGAAAATTTAGAGTCGTCGAGTTTTAGGAAATTTCGTGCCATCCAACATTCAACATCATGAAAACAGTTAAAAACAGCAGCAAGACTTATGTGGTTGGATTTGGTCACCAGGTCTCAGTGGATATCCACCAGGTGTACGTATATTCGGAGACGATTTATAGGAACCGAGACCTCCCACAGAACGTTCATTTCCTGTATCAGTGTCATATGGGTTTCTCCACTGCTCCGCCGCTGTAGGAGGCAGGAAGCAGTCTTGAGTCCATTCGTTCTTATAGGAGAAATGAACGTGATCACAGATTATGACCAATTCTCATTCGTCAAAAAGATACATACTGGACCCATTTTTCACAAGAACATTCTGACACAAAAATGGCATTTTTCAAAATCACAAATCAGAAGAAAATTAAGTTTGTTTAAGACCTGCGTCTGTCTCAGCAACACACTCTGGTGAGATTTGAGAACTGGTGCTTCCAGCTTCACAACGGACATAAACAAACATTTAAACAGTCTTATAGGTGAAACCTTAAATTAAAAGTTAAAACTTACATCAAACGATTATCATGTAAAGCAAAATCCATCTGCTTTAATCCATTCACACGACGTTAATAACTCCTCCAGACGAGGTGGAGGGATGGTGGTTCCTAACTTTCTCTACAGGAGACATAACTTCACCCACTCAGGGAGACAGCAAGTGTATATACCATTTCATACCAATGGCTCAGCTTACAGTGGGGTATCTCGTGGTAATATTGACTAGCTTTGGTATATCAGTGTGTCGTCTGCATAACAACGAAAAGATATATTGTGGCATTGCATGATGTCACCAAGTGGGAGCATAAAAATAGAGAATAAAATCAAAATTCAAGCACTTGTAGGAGAACCACTTCCTGATCTGCTGCCTGATGGACATGTTCTTTTCAATCCTCACACTTGAAATGTGCTGCTTTTATCACAGCCACATATACATGCACATTTCAAAAAGTTTGCATATCACACTAAGAGCCATAGCCATGAATTTTCTTTCTGTCTCTTTAGGTGCATGTAACACATTCACTGGATTTCAGCTCCAGCTCCAAAGTGGACACTCTTTAGACCTCATCCCAAACAGGAACCCCAGTTATTTCAGTGCATGACTTAAATGTCCTTAAACTAGGCGCACCTCACACTGAGCAAACACACACCAAAGAAGCCAGAGCTAATGCTGTGCAGCTCCTCTCACAAGATTCCCAATGTAACCCAACGTGTTTTCAAGTGTTTTCCAAGTTGACACAACACGCGCAGACAGGGGTAGCAAACGCCCATGACCTCCAAACGCTCTTGAAAGATCGTCCTGTGGCAGCAACAGGTTTCCACTTGAAACTGAAGGTCAACATCCAGCAGATTATTTTTCGTTCATCACCTACAACAAAGTCACTAGTCAGATTTTTCTGGTAGCATGAGGCACTAAACCAGCTTGACTGTATTTGAGCCCTAACATTTCAATTAGATCCAGCAGAGGATGCTTTTATTTGCTTTCTATCAGTGGATTGCATCTGTTGAAAGATCACGTGTGGCAGCGTGACTTTCACGGACAATCGTTTACAAATCATGGCAGAACATTCTCCTTATTTTGTTGTTTGTTGTTTCTACTCCAGCTTGCATGTTGCCTTTATGTTCACAGAAATCTTGAAAGCATTAGTTCCTCTAAAAAACATATTTATTTACATCAAACAATACCGTGTGAGAGGGAAAGCTCAAGCTAGAAACGAGCTTGAAATTGGGTCTGCAGAGTACACGTGTGCTTGCGGCTCATCTGAGTGGAAGATGGGTTAGATGAGTTGAAATCCCCCCTTTGTGCAAATCATTTTAATACATATGCTTTATTTTGTAACACACTCGCAAATGTATCCATGCACACGCTGAGAAAAGCCATTCACACATGCTGTTTAGACAGTTTCTCGTCTGAACATCCCCTTCTACAAAAGATTGCCTCCATCACTTTCTGCACATCCCTCTAATGCTTAGCCAAGTGGAAAAAGAGCAAAAGAGTGTGAAAGACCTCTGCACGTGTCTTCCTCTCTCTCTCTCACTCTCTGTCCAATTCCTTTTATCTGCCTTGTCTTATCCCTAAACACAAGCCAGTGCTTTGCTCGCAGTGTTTTCTGCCACTCATGCCTCCTTAGCGTGTTCTGACCTTATGTGCTGAGCTCAGCGCGGTTCCAGACAGTCAGGTGAGGCCACCGTGACTCCACTTCTGGTTCATCTGCTCCACATATAGTCAGACAGCTACCTGTGTCCCTTGTACAGACGAAGGCTTATGTGCCTGCGTGGCTTCAGACAATGGGCTTGTCCCCAGGTGCCCCAGATACTGCAAGATAATAAAGGTTGTGTGTGTGTGTGTGTATGTTCCAGACAGTCACAGTGGAGGAGCATCCTGGTACAGCTCTGTTGTGCTCAGACTGACAGGTTGCAGGATTACTGCTGAAGAGGTTAGAGTTTTATCTCACAAATGCACATACAAGAGCACGTGCACACACACATGTTTTGCAGGACAGACTAATGGTACACTGCTACATGTGTTTTCGATCAGGCAGAAGGAGCATTCAGGGTTTGGGTGTCTGATCTTGTTATTTATCTAACACCAGAGTTTGTGGTCAGGTCAGACGTAGGTGACGAAGCTGACAAAATCATACTCGGGGTTGAATTTATGTGACGAGGCCAGGAAGCTTCTAGATGTGGTGCTTTTCCAAACTGATTAAAGACTCTTCATAAAGGCACAATACGCAGTTTCGACCACTAGAGGTCTCCCCATCAAGCAACGAAAACAAAAGCTGTGGTTTGATGATGTCACTGAGCAGCGTGGGATCATGGGATTTGTTCAGGGTTCAAACTGTGGGCACCACAACTTCCCAAGACACATGCAATGCAACAACAGGATTACTGCGGAAAACATGCTGCTATTACAACTGCAGGCATTTAATACGGTCAGTAACACTTTATATAGGCAGAAAAACAACAACATAAG
>JAPXVT010000011.1:11471734-11484826 GCA_029823135.1 Acanthurus reversus
CTATAGTAGTATTAGTAGTATCATTATACAGATTTTTTCCCAGTCATCCTCATCAACATTCTCACCATCATCCTTAATATGCTTAACATTATCATGGATATCATCCTAAAAATCTCCGTCATCCTCATCCTCATGACCATTTCCCATTATTATATTAATATATATTTATCTGCGTCATTACCCTCCTCTTCACTATAATCCTCCAAATTCCTCCTCGGTGTCATTTAAGTTATATCATGGTGACCATCATCCTGCTCATCACTACAATGCCATCATTCTTGTCCTCATCCCCATCACGATATCAACCTCCATCATCTTTGTCCTGCTGCTAATCCTCGTCAACATGGTCATACTTAACCTAATCTTCTCCTTATCCTGTCGCTTATTGTTGTAGTTCTCCTCCTCCTCCTTCTAATCATCATCATCTTTATCTAAATAAATCATAGGGTCATCATTCACATCCTCATTCTCCTCATTCAAATCCCCTTCATCATCCTCAAATCCATCAGTAATATCATCATTGTATTAGTCATGATCCTGGTTATCGGTACAGTATTCCCGCTCATCATCATCATCATCATCACCATCATCACCACCAACATACTCATCATCTTCATCACCCTGTGTTTTGGCAGCACTGCCTCCTTACTAAGCTGCTGTGAATCTGCACACAGATTTAAATGCAGTGCAAACAGGAGGCCAGGGACCGTCAGAGCAAAACCCCAGGAGTCTCATTTAGCTGAGCCCTAGGCAGGCATGCATGCATGAACACACTCACACACACACACGCACACACACACACAGAAAGAGAGAAATACTTACCCCCCATAAACAAACAAATACAGATAATAAAAAAGGGCAATATTTAAAGACGCTACTGCAGTCACAAGCAACCAAGCACATTTTTTGACGTGGTTAGGTGACATATCGAGTTTCCTGGTGTTTATTCAGGCCCTGTAATGAATTTTGTTACATCAGAGTGGAGTTTGAAGTTTCCAATTTTTCTTCCGTTTTTCCAGTTGATGATCATAATCTCATCCTGCTTATACCCGGCCTTGCATAATAATGCAAGGCTGATGAGCAAAACTTCCGAATATGCATTTTCAAACCCAAGAATGTGACTTTAATTAGAAATTTAAATAATTTTTCTATCAAGGACTTGATATTTCAGCAGCCTTTATCTTTTTTTTTTTTGAGAGTTTAAAATGTTCACATAGGCTGAATATACTTATATATCTTATATAGTTGTTTCCTGATGTTGTTTTTCGACAGTCTTTATTGGTTTAGTCACATGTCTATATAGTGTAATATTTTGCAGCAATACGACATTATTTAATTGTTCTTTGTGTACCTCTTTCATCCGTTGTACACAGGTTGTGTACGGGTTGACATTGTTAGTTGCATTATGTTTAGTCTGCATTATTCTATTTTATCTCATCATTATTCCTTTAAATAAATGTTGTTTCCATGATCCAGTGATATAAAATCCTTTTCATGTTTTGTTAAAAAAATATATATGTACATATATGTCTATATATCTCCTCCCTCAGGATGCCATCTTTCTTGTGATGCCTGCAGTGGGGCAGGACCCACCTCCTGTACTTCCTGCCCCGCCAACAGCGCTCTGTTGCCCTCGGGTCTTTGTGCTCCCAAATGTCCCGTTGGTTACTATGACAATGGTCACAGGATCTGTCAGGGTAAGTTGCTGCAGCAACAGTGTTGTTTCCCCCAAGGCTCCCAAGGCTGCTTATTATTTCAATCAAAAATAAACATAGTAAAATACATTTGGGGGGCACGAGTGCATCATATGAGTTTCTTCATTCAAATTAGTGAAGTTAGGTGATCAGGAAATTCGGCATATGTTCAAAATGCCCTAATCTGAGTTACAAAAAAGTATTTCTGCAACTCCAAACAAAATTAGCCATTTTGTTATTTGTCCATCGCTTTGAACTAAATTCCTACCAAATTTCCCACCCAGTATCCCCTTGATTAGCAGTTAAACAAACAGTGTTAGATATGTTAATGAATCCTGCATGTAAAAGCCCTGAAAGTTGCAGCAAATTCAATTCACGATAAAATCAGGTTGTCCAATGTTCAATACGTTATTTAGACCATTCCTCGAATAAAACCACCTTCAGCCAGTATGTGTTGATGGCTGCTGTTATTACATTCTGTCGCTCAGACAATAAGCCCGGACCTTCATGTCAACCTTTTTGTTTTCGGCAGCGTGTGACAGCCAGTGCCTGACGTGCGACATGGCAGGAGTTTGTACGTCTTGCCGTGACCCGGCCAAGGTCCTGCTGTTTGGAGAATGCCAATATGACAGCTGCGCCCATCAGTACTACCTCAACACCACGACCCGGACCTGCAGAGGTACACGGCCATCACCATGACAACCCAACACACATTATAGTGGTGCAGGGAGGGTGAGGGGAAGCACTGGATGGATAATGAGGATGTGTAGTGAACCCTTTATGATATTCATAAATTACTTCCCATCCATATTGCATGTGGAGGACCATGCTACATTGAGTTTATGGGGTCCATTGATCAAGTAATAAACTGTGGGAGCATATATGGTGATCCTAAACATTGTGTGTGCGCTTTATCTCAGTATTATGGCTTTTAGAGTGCAGAGAGGTTGATGAATGAGCCTCAGTGGCTCTAAGTCCAAACTGAATAACTTGTCCTTTTTTCATCTGCATAAAATAACTATATATGACTATATATCAATATATGAACTCTTTGTACACTTCATATAAGTAATTACCCGCAAATCCGTCCAGACCACATCCTGTCAGACTGAATCTAATTTACTCACTATACCCCCAAATAAGTTTTTTTTTCCCTTTATTCTCCATTGTGTCGATCTCAAAGAATAAGAACTAGATGGGAAATTGATTCACAGTGTGAAGAGCCAAACTGTGTTGTCACAGTGCACTGAAATCCACTTTAACTAACAGAGAGACATTTCATGTAAAGCCCACCTCTAACAAACGTCACCTCCCAGACATCTCTTTATCAGCAATTTGGTTCAATGAATAGAGAATTTTCCAGGTATCAGCAGCCCTGAGGAGCCGCCCCCTGAGGCGCAGACACAATTTCTCACGTCTGCCATGGGATTAGCAGCTAAACTAACTGCCAGTGGTTGGATATACAGTTTGATTTCCTGCGAGGCAGCTAGCAGCGCCTCCCCCTTTGACAGGTGATTTTAGCAACCAGCCCGAGAGGCTGTGTTCATCCACCAAGCTAGCTGCAGCTGCTACCTGGATTATCCACTGAACCTCGGATGAACCCCAAGTGTTAGAAAGCAGCGCTGCCAGCTGCTCTCTGAAAGCTAAAAGGGCTTTGAGGAACCACTGGGAGCTTTCAGTTCGCAGCCACTGGAGAACACAAATTTCCCTGAGAGAACCTTATAAAGCTGTCTTTACTTCTACCAACAACCTACATTTGTTTTACTGTCTCTTTCTAATGAAAAAAGAACATCTAATTTACTCCCTAGCTCTTTTTGGATCTGCAGGATTTTAAAAAAATGAGGACACTTATTTTTGATGCTATATTGGGTAGTAAATATGTCGAATTTACAGTGAGATCTAAATGATGGACTTTGCGTTTCTTTTCCTCATTGAATGTCTCAGAGAAAGACTACAGTGTTCACAAATACAATTATTCCATAGTGGTTAGCTGACAGAATTAAAAAGCAAAGGCACTTATGTGTTACTAACCATTTGGCTCTTTTGATACCAGTATGAAAGAGTTGGTTCATCGGTAAGTCCGCTACTTTGTTTATGAGCCAGATATCTCCACAACTGATGGATGAATTGCCATTCAGAATTCCCACAGACATTCATGGTTCTTAAACCATGTATCCCCATGAGTTTGCCGATCATCTGATTTTCCTTCATGGCACATCCAGCAGGTTGACAGTTCTTGTTCTTAAATCCATGTAAGGCCGAGAAAATATCTTTTCTGAGTTGGTCACCCCACAGAAAAATGTGTTATTACCCGCCCAGCCAAATTTGAATGATTACGAAAGTTGCCAAGATCAGAAAATTAGGTTTCAAAATCATGAAAAAGCAGTTTTCTCTGCTCTAAGAAGCTGGAGGCGTGTCCGCTGCAGGTGCTAAAACTTCCCCCAACTTGCGGGAGAGCATCAAGTGTCAACTGTCAATCAATTACCACCACTACAACCATGCACATGCAACATAGGCCTGTCACAATAACTTTTTAGTTCATCCATATGTTGTCCCAGAATTGATCACGTTAATGCTCTGTCACAGCATACAGCTCACTCCCCCACCCATCCAGAAAACTCTCCTGACACATGGGTGTTTCGTGTCAGTAGCAGAAGGAAAAGAGGCCAAAGAGAGACGGAGGCAGCGCCAAGTGTTGCTGCTGCTCGCTCCGTGTTTACTTATTATCTGTTAAGTTTTCCCTCCTAGTGCACCGTTTCGTTTCTGCCAACGACCAACAGAGAACGCCGCAGAGTTGTCCAGTGGTGTGTGTCATTTAATTAACATAACAGGACCCATTGTGCGTTGTCAAGTTGTGTCCTCTAGTCCTCGCCTAATGCCCAAGTGGTGATCGATCACTGGAAGACGGCCCCTTTATGTGACTGGCTGCCTCACGCTAGGGATCCACTGGCGTCAAAGCGATTTCTTGCCGAACGCGATGCGTGTCCGGCAACGGACGCTGTGTGGGCAGAGCCCGGCGCTCTACAGATGTTTACGTGTCAAGAACGTAAACACTGACCAACAAAAATAATTCCCTCTTTGAATTCGTATTTTGGAGGGAGAAATCATGAATGCTAGAATGCTAGACACAGCAATAATCAGCTTGTCCTCCATAGCTACTGGTATTTTTGGGAGGGAAAGTTTTAAAAACTTACGTCACGACAGACCTCCCCCAAGCTGTTGTCCATCTCGCTCCCCATTGGACAGTGACCTCACGTCTGACGGATTCATTTGCATAAAGTTGAGCCGCGGTCAACTTTTGGACGCGCCGCCTACCCAGAATGCTTTGCGGGGCATCATTAACGGTTTGACGCGTCTCATAGAAAATGAACAGGCAGCCGCGTCGCGGCGGACGCAACGAACGCCAGTGGATCCCTCCCGTGACTCCACACCTGCTGTGTGGTCATTTGATGAACATGCAAAATGTTGTGCATTTATTCAACATACATGTTTTAAAAGCTGTTTACTGTCGTACATTTTGATACGAGAGGCATAAATTCAGCTTTCTGCAGAGCTGAGATGAGAAACAGGTAATGCAGAGCGTCATAAACCAGATGGAAACAAAAACAAACTCATCATTTTGAACTACTTTCTTATTTTGCAAGAGTAAATTGTGTCAGCTGCTGCTTGATTTAATCTACAAAACTATGCCTGCAGTGACGCGGTGACGTATATTTAGAATTGTGCATCTGGTGACAGTTCTGCCTCTACTGTGACCAAATTACGCGTCTCATTTTGCTCATTTTCTTCACAGCTGTTTTTCCGGGGACATATTTTAAAGTCAGCTTCCATGTTGTCGGTTCTACGGGTGTAAATTCTTCTCATACAGACACAAACCGGCGGCCTTTTTAAAAGTGAGAACTTGTTTTTCTTGCCCGAATTTGAACAGAATCGCATTCTGCAGCTTTCTCTGCACTTTCAAGCTGTTTAACTTACAACAGTTAGAAACATTTATCAAAGGTTGAAGGTTTTTTCAAAGCGTTTGAGAAACGCTGCGAATATTCGCATTGCGTAAATATAATGTGACGAAACAAACGCAAAGGCAAAGCGCCCATTAAAGAAACTTCAGAGAGAATTTTATATTTATTACCTGGTTTAGTTTTTCCTGTTGTTTCGCTCTCAGACTTCTGCAGCTGTCCGTGATTTTTCCTGCACGCGTGTCTTAGTGTGCAGCGACACCACAATGAGCATTTAGCGCCACCTGCTGCTGTGGAGGGCTGCATACAGCCAAACATTTCAAACTGCGGGCCTGATGGGAGTACTATCTATGTTTTTGATGGATGAAAAGTCCAGATTTGTGCCGTGTTCTTTGAAGATTTTCAAACCTTTTGATAAGAAGTAGAAAATATTGAAATAACTGACATTACTTCAGTATGAGCAGTGATTATTATCTCTGGCAGCAAAAACAATCGGCATGTTTGCTGTCTGCAAAAAAACAACTAACAGAAGCAAAGAAAAGATTTAAAGGCTAAAATGTTTTCTGCTTCAGACTTTAAAAAAGAAGAAAAAGAACTTTCTGCACATTAAACACTGTGCTGGTCTTACACGTATCTTCACCCGATGATGAAGCAGCTTCACAACAACTGTTCATGTTTACAGGTAAAGCTTCAACTCACCTGGATCAACAAACGTACACATGAAAGACAAACAGTCAGTGAGTGGCTGTTGTTGTGCATAACAGAGGAGACGAAACAACAGATGGTGAGCAGGCATCACTTTTCATTATTCATTTCACTGTTGACATGTTCTCTGGATGCATGCAAGGTCATTTATACATCTAAAATTGAAAAAGCTTCCACCAGTCGCGTGCTGCGTCCCTACAGCTCGCACTGAACCGCAGACACACCAAGAAACCGAAACTGTAACCGTGCAGCTCGCTCACGTGCATCATTTCATCCAAACAGAAGCAAGTAAACAGAAACGTTTGCATTGTCAAGTGTTACGGTTACATTTGCATAGCAGAGTGTTCAGTTACCCATCACTTAAAATCCTCAGTGATCTAATAACATGACTTAATCCTACAAGAAGTCAAATATAAAAACACTGAAATTCAGTCAAATTTACCTGAGCAAGAGAGGAAATACACAGTGAATTTGCTCCAAATTACCTGCAGAAATATTCACATCTTGTTCAAGGAAAATATGCTTTTACAGGAAAACTGTGAGAGACATAATTACCAATAAAAATCTATAACTTAACTGGCATTATTAAGTTCTTATCCCTATAGTACATGCATAGCAATGATGCTCAAGTTCACCAAACTGTTCATAAGAGGATGCACAGTGCAGAGTGAACATTTTCCTCATGGAACATAAGACCCAAAACCATACAGAGCTGATTATGTCTCATCAGCACAACTCTTATTATTGTAAGGCACATATTATCATCTGATATTAATGACTCGACAGGTCGTCACCACTGCTGCTGCGCTGAAAAAGAATCTCCTGTTGGTCATGATAAAAGGAGACATTTTTTTACCGCACAGAGGCTGTTGAGATGCTCCTGCTCGCTCTACGAGACAGGAAAGTTCAATCATTGTGAAATTCACGGCAGATATCATGTTCAACACTTTGTTCACATCTTGTGCCAAAAACAGTAAACCTGAAATCATAAAAAATGACAGCTCTGAAGACTTAACGGTGTGGTGTGTAGCATTTAGTGGCATCTAGTGGTGAAGTTGCAGATTGCACCTGACTGAACGAGAAAAGTACAAAATGCCCTCTTTAGAGCCAGTGTTTGGTTTGTCCCTTCTGGGCTACTGTAGAAACATGGTGGTGCAACATGGCCACCTCTGGAAGAGGACCCGCTCCCTCTATAGATATGAAAGCTCATTCTAAGGTCATGAAAACACAAAGATTCTTATTTTCAGCTGATTATGCTCTTAATTATTATATTTCATTTCTATCATATTCTCTAAAAAGATCATCTAAATCCTTTACACTGAATCATAAAAGTTGAGACATGTTTGAGTAAAAAGCAACTTGACCTCAGTATTTTACTGCTCATCCTTTCAGGATCAACTCTCATATCAGAAACTTTCATTAGAGTATCACACATGAGGTTTTAGCTCAATACTGGTTTATAGTGCTCATAAAAATTAACTAATTTAAACAGCACAGGTGGGTTCTTTTAACTGTGCACTTTTTGTTTCTGTTCTGACGTCACAGGACCATGATGGTGCCTCGTAGTCCCTGGGTTTTTGTAGTGCTGAGGAATGAGGGTTTGGCAGTCCAGAGTCCAGCAGGACATGCAAACTGGTGCTTCAACACTTCTGTGTTTCTTTAAGGGATCCAGGGTTTGAAAGTCAGCCAGTTCAAAAAGGTCCATCATCCACCTCCGGTGTGACAGGCTTGGAGGCGGCGACCGAGTCTTGGCTCTTCACTCTGGCCTTCGGGGAAGAAGTCGGTGGCAGTGAGAGTCTTCTTTTCACCGACAGCAGCCTGAGGATCTCGCTCACCTGAGACTCGAGGACCGACAGGCGGCCGCTCAGGACCTGAATGTCCCCCTTCAGCTCCAGCTTGGCCTCGTGCAGCGTCGCCTGAAGGAGCGCTTGCTCAGACGCTGGCTGAACAAAAGAGTGTTTAAGGGAGTCAACCCCGAGACTGTTCTCAAACGGGTTCCTCTCCATCGGGCTCTTTTCCATCGGGCTCCTTTCGAAGGAGCTTCTCGAGTCTCCGGCTCGGTCGATGCGCAGGTCGCTCTTTGTGATTCCACTGTCACAGGAGTCAGTTTTGTGCAGAGCACTTGTTTCTTCCCCGGCTTCTCCAGCGCTGTTGCCACCTTCTGTGCTTCCAGTCTCCTCTGACTCCCGGTTCTTGCTGGCAGCTGCTAACTGTTCCGAGGGCTGGGCTCCTTCAGGCCACTCCTCTTCTTTCTGGGGCTGCTTTTCTTGCTCAACGGCAGGAGGCGGTGGCGCAGCTGAGGTGGCATTTCTAAACTTTGCCCAGCCTCGAACACCTCTGCTGCTGGTTGCGCCACCTACAGCTGCGCCTCCACCTGTGCCACGGCTACGTGCAGGACTGCTGAGCCTCTGGGAGAGTTGATTCTCCACACAGGGCCTTGATTCAGACTCTGCAGCCTCTTGTGTGCAGCTTAGCTCTGACTCCTCAGCGTGGACGAGTGCTTGTGGAGGTGTAGCCATGCCTGCGCTGCCTCCTCCTGCGCAGGGTGCGTTACTCTGCACCTTGGACTCCTGCTGCTGAGGAGATCCAGACTGACACTGTGTGTAGGAGTTTGTGTCGCAGTGATGGGAGTGCACCTGCACACAGTTGTGATCCAAGCAGTTCTGAGATTCTCCTGGTGTTTGAGTGTCTCTCTGCTGTCTGAACCTCTGGAACAGTTTGCGCACTGGGTGGTCCTCAGGAATGGAGAGAGTGACCTCGTTCCTCTGGCGCTCCTGCTCCCTCTTTACATCAGCAATCTTTCTGAAGATTATCTGCAACAGAGGAGACGGAGATGGGGGAGGACAGCAGGGTATACACACCAAGGCTGCATCATATTACAATAGTGGAGCTCTGCAGAATATACAGTACATACATAATGCAGCTTTAAATCAAGGATAACCATCCAGACCTGCTGTGTGTATTGAAATATTAAAGACCTGAAAGTAGGAATGCACGAGGGAAACTGTTAGAGCAGCAGTAATGGAGTGATGAAGCCCTGAGAGTTTCTGATTCCCTCAGAAAACTAAGAACGCAGAAGTTGGACAAAGTTCAGCTCACTTCTTTTCTCACGTGGACTCATTAGACAAACCGCTGGTGTTTGTGAGACCTTCCACAGAAGTTTCACATATGAAACACCTTCTGTAAGTTGTATAAATTAGAATTTCACATGTTTTGGATGACCTTGAAAATATGTTTTAAAAAAACCTTTCGTTAACATTTAATTAATTGTGGATTATTCTGAAAAAAAGCTAAACTTTGTATCTAGATGCGGATTCACAAGTCAAACTTCTGCTCTAGCACTCTAATCTTCATCCAAATCTGCTGAGGTGCTCACGAGCAAGACACTTCATTCAAGAAATCAGCTGCACAAAACAACAAAACATACAAACAAAACGCTATAACCAAGAGGAAAAGGTTTAAAAATGATGCTGTATTGCACATAAAAGTATCAAGATAAATTAAATGTATTTAAGGAATTTAGATGCACCTTTATGCACATGCAAGTTAACTGAATGCATCACAGTAAAAAGGGCAGAACAGTTTCTAAAGCAGCTCATCTGAATAATAGATGCCTTGATTTTCATTGAATACGTTTTAAGTACGAGCCATAAATCTTTCAACATGTAGCCACAATTTGCTGGAAGTTGTTTAGATTTGGAGCTGCTTCTCTGATGCCGCTGGACTTCAGTATATCTGATTGCATAAGACGTTTTAAAAACGGAGCAGCGAGGAGCTAGAAAAATTTTTCAAAGGTTGAAAGTACATGAAACATTATAGGAAATGCTGTTATAGTATGACTGTGTTTGAGTCGTTAACTCGAGGGAGTTAAACAGTCCCGTTGCTGCAGGGTCAGTGTGGGTCACTAGAGATGATATAAAGGAAATGTGATTCTGTTTAAAAGTGCATGTTTCAATTAATACGAGCTCTTGATTCTCATCTACTGCACCTCAGAAGTATTTTATAGGCAGTCCTGAACAAAGAGCACAGCAAACCACAGGGAATATGTTTATTAAAAATGAATGTGAAGTTGATCCCACATTACAGAGTCACATGAGGAACTTGCTGTACATCTCATTGCCTTAAAGGGGTGAGTATGTAAAGCCTGAAGAGGCTCCATCCAATATTAATCCAAGATTGAGTTTGAAGTGTCTCCTTGTGTTTATTTGTTTCTCTTTACATTTGTGTGATTGCAACAAGTTAGCAAGCGGCTAGCTGAATCCATCTTGAATGGTGAAAACATGGACAACTGTACAGCGCTGTACGGTTCACCTCTGTGCTTTACTTTTGGTACTAATTCATGGGATTTTTGTTTTCTTCCCGGCTTTCTTCCTCTAATTTATGCTGTTTGAGTTACGGGTCAAAGACACTGTGTGGACTATCGATCATTGCTTACATCAGTCTGGGTCTGGTTGAGACGTATACATGCAGGAGTAATTTGATTCCCAGTCACATTATCTGGGTGTGTTAGTTCGACTTTGATACATAAAGGTAAAAAATGTGCACATCCATGGACATTTAGGGAAGGTGCAGAATCCAGAATAGCATTGGATTGGAAGAAAAGATGGAGGTCCGCACACTTCAGCTCCCTTACAAAGATATTTTAATCAAATACCTCAGTGCAGAGAGTGACGTTTTGAGCTACATGAGTCTGAAGAAGAGCATGTAGCTCGAAGCGTCGCTCTTCATCTTTTAAGATGAAGACCTTCATCTTTTCTTCTTAGTTCGACTTTGAGAAATTCAATTTAGTACAATTTCAGTCGGACCAACATGTTTACATGCAGTTTAAAAGTTCAGTTTTAGCTGGACTAACACAATAAATCAATTTTGTCTAATGCCATGTAAATGTACTGAGTGAAAGCACTCAGGTGAGTGTGGAGTGTGGTTGAGAGTGGATAAAACACACCGACTGGACCCTGTTCAGACCGGAGAAAATAGCAGATGCGGATGTAGCAGCGAAGAAAAGGAAAAATAGCCCTGGTGAGGTGAAACGGCAAATGGATAAAGCTCATTCCAGAACCAGAGTGAACCTCAGTCTGGCTTTCGAGCACTGATGGAGAGGCTGAGGATGAAGAGCGACGCAGAGTTGGCCTGCTCTCTGTTGGACAGGTAGGTGCCAAACACCAGCAGTGTTTGTAAATTAACAACTTTTCCTATACCTATACTTCTAGTGGAGTTGAGCTCAGGAGGACAAAATGCTGCTGACTTCACCTTTAACTGATTGTTGTAACACATGGATCATTCCAGCATTTTTCATTTAAGGATTAGTTTGATTAGTTTTTACCTTTTATATCCACTTAAGCAGGTTAATTGTCCTTAAAATCATCTCATTCCACACACAGTCTGATTGTATCACGTGGGTCCATGTTCTGCTTCCGATGGTTCCATTCTTTATTGAAACTATATGATTTTTACAGTGAGTGAAACACTCATGTTTTTATTTGAGCAACATACAAAAAATACAAATGTTTACATTCCCTTAAATTCAACCTCAAATATCTGATATGTTAAGGACTTTCACTCAACTAAAATTTTTAAAGTTTGAACAAAGTTTATTAGTGAAGCACAAATTTGTAACGACAGACCCACTGAGAGGCCACGACCTGTTACCACTGTTTAACTGCAGGGGGCAGTGTGGTGGTTCAGGGCTGAAATTGGTACTTAATAACTACAAAGAGCACATGTTAGAGATCAATCAGTCATTCTTACCCGTTTTCGCAGATTGCAGGTGAGGATGAGGTTACGCGAGAACGTGCTGGCGAACGCCGTGTAAAACTCCAGCACCCTCATCAGAGCGTCTCTCCTGATGACGTGCAAATCGCAGTACGTCAAAGCTCGCACATTTGCACAAGCTCGGGCCAGTGTGGTCTCTTTCCAGAACACGTCACCAAACACATCACCTTTACCTGCATGGAGGCGGAATTCATCGCTTTGTTAAGAACAGACAGAAAATGTTTATTTCTTTGGAAGAAAGGTCTCGTGGTTTTTGTTCTTTGTGTCATCTATGTCAACAGGAAAGATAATTTTTCAGAACACTATGTTTGATTACCCAGTATTGCGATGACCTCATCATCCTGAATGACCTCTAATGACCCGGAGACCACAAAGCAGAGGGTGTCGACGCTCTCCCCGATGTGGAAGATGAGGTCTCCGGGTGCACAGTGCGTGGTCTGAAACTCCACAGCCAGCGAGCGCAGGCAGCCGTCGCTGGCCAGACGAAACGCCGGGTGGTCGTTGAACACCTGCCTGTTGAGGTGGACGCAGATGTCTGCCCGCATGTCTTTGGGACAAATCGAGAGAACCTGAAAGAGACGGTGAGATGACAGAGCAGCTCATTAATGTAGGAAGGAATCATCAGTGGTTCAAAGCAGTAAGAGCCAAACAGACAAGACTCTCATTTTGTTTCAGTCTTTTAGGGAACACTCAGTGCTGACATGCAATTTAAAATTATCTGAAGCAGATATACCAAAAAAATTATTAACTAAATTAAATTATTAGCACTTTATGTCATTTTAGAATCAAATACGCACAGGAAGTAAACCACAGGGCCATGCACGCCAGTAAACAGCAGAGGAAGAAGAAATACATATTGTCCTAATGTGAGTTTAAAAATCACATAATGTGGTAAATAAACAAGTCACAACAAGCACACAGGACCGTTTAGAGTTGTTGGAAAGTTTATCTGATGACTTTAGGTG
>JAPXVT010000011.1:11504624-11514729 GCA_029823135.1 Acanthurus reversus
TTCACACAGAAAATGTTTATAATGTAAATGTAATGTGTTTGAAACTGCGTTAAAAATGTTGTTTAGCCGTGCGAGATAAAAGCTTCAGTCCATAAAGGCGCACAATGAGGATGGAGTAAATATCAAGTTAAATTAATGTGACGACATTATTGGTACCGAACTCGATTTAGTCCATTACATGCTGGTCACTTGGGCCTATTATCGGGTAAATTAGTTTCAACTTGGCTAGTAACATTAAACGCTGTGTATGTATTCAATATAATCCACTGAACTACGATATGAATAATCCTTTGAAAATTTTGAGAAGACACATTGTGCACAAAGAGCACCAGCGGCCGTGTGGATCTTTTCTAACGTGTAGTTTGATACTTTGCCAGCAGGGGTAGCGGTTGCACATTTTGGACATTGACCGACTAACATTAAGTCAAACGAAGAAGAAATCGGGCTGAAAAAGAAGAAGCAGGAAAGGACTGCCTGACGCAGTTATTTACAGGCTGTATTTGTTAAGATATGTCGTGCAGTGATGGTTGTGTAACTGTAACGGACTTTGGATGCTGTGAACCAAAACCTCCCGCCCGGTGTGCAACGTGTGTGTGCGGTAACCGCTGTGTAGAGGCGCAGTTTGACCGTTTGGCGCTGTTAGCTAAATCTCTCTTTATTTCGAGAGGAATGCGGCGACCGCTGAGCGCCACTTCTCCTTAAACTCAGCGGATGAGCATGAACTCCAGTTCCACGACGGAACAGTGTTGTATCATTTAAAGTAGCCGTTATCTGAAGGCATGGCGAACGACTTTGCAAAGACTTTTGTGCAAATGTGTAATTATCTCCAGGACCCCTGTCATGTAGCGAGGTTTCAAAATTTCTGCGGCGTTAAAGGGACATTTCCGGTGAAGGCGACCAAGCCGGGCAGCGGGCAGGCTGAGCAGGACTTTTCCGGGCTAAAGAAGCGTCTCCAACACGGGGGGCAAAGCTCGGACGTCAGTATTGGAAATGGCGCCACGGGGGATGCGACCGCAGCGCAAGTTAACGGGATGCAGGGCGACGGCAGGCCTGACGGAACATCAGCGGCGGATGATGTCGGCTCCGCCAGAGCCAAACCCCTCCGGAAGAACTCGCTGACCGGGGATGTGGGTCAAGAGTTCCTGATCCATAACAAGTTTCTGTTCTACCTGTTCACGTTTGGGACCGAGCTGGGCAACGAGATGTTCTTCATCGTCTTCTTCCCCTTCCTCTTCTGGAACATCGACGCCCTGGTCAGCCGGAGACTCATCATTGTCTGGGCCTGGAACCTGTTCGTGGGACAGTCCACCAAGGACATGGTGCGCTGGTCCCGGCCGGCGTCCCCCCCTGTGGTGAAGGTGGAGGTCTTCTACAACTCTGAGTACAGCATGCCGTCCACACACGCCATGACGGGCACAGCCATCCCCTTCTGTCTGTTCATGCTGACCTACGGACGGTGGCAGGTGAGCACATTTCCAACCACACACAGCTCAAACAGCAGCACAACTCTGTGTGTGTGTGTGTGTGTGTGTGTGTACACAGAGGTCCAGCTGGAGGGCCTGAGTAGACTTGCCAAGGCAGGGGTACCATTAGTGCCCTGTGTCCTACAAGGGGCCCCAAAGGTTTCAGGTTCACTGTGCGGAAATTAGTTTTTGTTGATGTTGTTGTTTTTTGTGGATTGATCGACTGAAAAGCAGAAATATCTAAGATGTGTTACTTCCTGTTTTTCTGAAGTGATTTGAAACTAAATGTCTCTGATTTGGATTCAAGTCGAACAATCTGACTAATATGTCAGTTTAAGATGTGACCACTTGTGGTTGGCATTTGTCACTCTTTTTGACATTTTATAGACTGAATGATCAATCAAGAAAGTTAATAAAAATAGTAAATATCAGTCTCATTAGTTTGCTCGACAGTCCTGATGCACTGCAACACTAAATGAACTAAAGGATTTCCCTCGGGAGAATGTCCTATTAAATTTTTTAATAGATTGTTTAAACTCTAATCTCACTTCTAAAGTCGTCCTCTAGGGACGTGTATTAGCAAGGACTTCACGATACATTACAAACCTGACACTTGTAAAATCTCCTCAGAGCTCTTCATTAATGCTAAACTAGGAGACAAAATCAAACGTTACAAATTTAATTGACCAGATTCCCTCTGATGTGACAGTTTTGTAGGGATGACTGTTGGTACTTTCAAAAACTGTTAACACAATTCCATTTTTGATCAATAATCATCCATAATGTAGATTTAATCACTAAGCAGGTAAAGTCAAGTATTAAAACAAGTAGAACTGTCTGATGAGTTGAGGAACTTACGTCACTTTGCTGTAATACCGCCTTTAAAACCAGGAAAAAACACCATTTATTACAAATCACAATATAACAATATCCATTATCTAAGAGGATAAATAGTCTCATATCTTAATAACAATATCTTTATGTTGCCCAGCCCCGCAATACATTGTGGCATGATGCATATCGCCATATTCCACGGAGTTCACCGAAAATGTAGGAACAGCTGAAATTCAAGTTGCTGTGTTTGATCTGGATAGTCTTCATACATCACTTCACATTATATTGATAATTCAGAGGACAAATTGAGTCAACACAATTTAATGTAAATTTCCTCTCCAGTTTATTGGAACGGTATCAACAAATTACTGAACACACTGATGTAGCTGCCGTAAAATCCAATTTAAAGATGACATTCAAGTGCTCTCTTGCACTTAAATAAAATAAAAGTGCATAAGTGTTCTTGTGTGTCGCTGAACTTTAGTGGTGGGTATTGGCGAAGACTTTACAATATGTGATATGATGCAGTATATCATGAAAATAAACGTTGTGATATGTTGTCACATTGACTTTTTAGCACAGCCTTAATGTTCTCTCTGCTGTAGCTGTACGTCAAAATGTGAATTTAAAGCCATTTGATTTTTTTCTCTTGACATAATGCTGACCTGGTGCATATTTGTGTTAAATTACACAAACACGCCGCACACCAGGGGTGGGTTCCAGCTGACCCAGCGGGTGCTTAAAAACAACATGATACATACACAAAGAGCGGGAGGAACGCGGGGCCACGGCTTATTTTTAGAGCCCCCCACAGTGTTAATCCAGCCTTGAGGGAGAACACAGAGTGGAACTGGACAAGTGTTTTTGCAGATTACCAGGAGCAACCTCAAACATCTGAATCAACAAATGTCACAGTGCTGCTTCATTGTTGCTCTCCTGCACGTCGTGTTTGAATTCAGCAGTCCGGCCTTGAATCACATGACAAGAACCTGATCTGATAACCGACAGGGACCAAACATAGCAAAGTGCCGGACGTTCATCAGCCCCAAGAGCCACAGTTTCAGATGTCCACAACCAGCATGTTTCTGTTCATGTGTTCGCTCAAGGAGGTTCTAAAAGAAAAGATCTGGTTTCCAAGAAACACACAGGGCACCTGACTGAGCACGAAATGAAAAGCCCACGAGACGTTTCTCTCTTCCGCCCCTCAGTGCTCCGGAGGGTCAGTGGGTTAGTCCGGCTAAAGAAAGGAAAAAGCCCACTCTGACTTCAAATCACTGCTCATCCTTGTTGCCCAGTTTCATATGAAAACAACAGTCATTCCTCTGTTTAGACAGACCTTTAAGACACGACAGGGTGTGTCAGAGAAGTACAAGTGAAGCGTGAAGAGGCTGCTTTGTTTTCAAGACAAACAGAGACTCACTGCCCACATTGTATGGCAGTGATAGTACACTGTGGAAGGTGATCTAGAGAAAGAAAAGTAAATTACAGTAAACACTTTGATCCAAAGCATCAGTGGACAGCAAATTAAATGATCAAAGGAGGATAGTCCAGGATGAGAGAATTGGACTTTTCCTCTGTTTCAGACACTGAGTCTGTGTAACATCTGCTGGACTTCAGAGAGACGGCAGGGCAGTCAGTGCGGAGGGATGTGGGCCAGGTCAGAGCAGCCTGTTCAACTGCTGATAGAGCTGCTCTTACGGTTTGGATTCTCTGCCAGCGTGGCTGTGCAAAGAGATAAACAATGTAGGACAGCAGTAGATCTGCTGCCCACAACACAAAGTCTGACAGGATATAACTGACAAGGATTCAAGGCCATGTTCAGGCGAGAGCAGCCCTGCGAAAAGCGGAAAAGTCTTTCCTTTGCGTTTTTAAAAAAATCTGCTTTTACATGAACAGCTGAAAACGTTGTAATATGCATGCCAGGCCAGTAGTTGGCAGTGTAATTTTGTAATGACATACCATCAGAAGTTGCTGAACTTGTTTACTTCCTGTTGCTGTTAACCCTAACCAGAGCTACAAATTAAAGAAATTCAGCCGTAGTTTGACCTTTAAAATTATGCTGCAACATTTGAATGTCTCAGCAGACTGTCATCATGTTCGACCTGCATTGGGTGCACTGTAGAGTGTTCAATCAGAGTTTGGTGGTGGGTATTGTGGAATGTATTGACTAGGGCTAGCATTAGCATTAGCTTAGTCACCTCTTTCTTTCTGTTTTGCCAGTTTGCAGAGCTGGAAAGAAGTTAGCAGTTGCAAGAATTTGCGTTTGATGTGAAAACTGCTCTGTGTAAACTGCCCTGAAATTAACTTGCTTAGGGATTCGAATGTATCAAGATTCAGAAAAGCACATTCAAGACAGAAATTTGATTTAGTTCATGAAAATGAAACTGAATTCAGATTTGGTAAAACGCTCTCAAAAATTCCAGCTCCTCACAAGAATTCACAACCTCTCTGCTGTCTGGAGGGTGATGCATTAATGACGAGTGCCCTCCTGTGCTTTGTTAGTGCACATTGAAATCCTGTTCATCAATATTCTTTAGTAATCTCTCACTCAGGTTGCCACCAAAATCTGTTCACTGTAACATGCACTGATGCTATTTTTTATTTCTCAAAAACCTGAATTTTTTTAACCTTACAAAGTAGATGTTTAGTATAGATTCCTGTCAAGGATCCACCACCAGAAAGATCGAAGGTCTGAGAATCCCAAATGCCGAAGGCAGCGGTCTGAACTGTCTGAACTCTGCTAGTGTCATGAAGTTCACTGATTTCAAAAGCTGAGTGGATCTGAAACATTTCGGAGAGGAGAGTCAGAAAAGGTGCAGAAGATAAGATGCAGACTTTTTACAGCGTCCAGGGCAGAAGGAATATTCTTAGTGTTCAATTAACGGGACCTGTGCTTGTTATCTGTGCTCGTGTTGTGGCTCTAAATCAGTCAAAGAAGTCAAACCACTTTGGTCCAGACTCAAATATATCAACTGTCAGATGTGTTGCCATAATTGTGCACAGAGCTTTTGATGACTTTTGCTTCTCGTGTCACCGTGAAGTTGACTTGGCCATTGACTGTTGTACAACCACAGTGACCTGGAATGAATTCCTTCAAGGATATGAGCTGAATGTTTTCCATGTGGACTAGATCTGGGCAATATAAAGATATTATATTGTCAGCGAGATATGAGTTTAGATATGGTCTTAGATACTGGAGATCATTATGTTGTGATATAATAATAAATGGTGTCTCTGATATTAAAGGCTGCATTACTGTGAAATGATGTAATTTTCTCAACTCATCAGACATGTCTACTTGTTTTTATACTTGCCCTCTGCTCAATGAGACATTATATCTACATTACTGATGATTACTGATCAAAAATTGAATTGCATTTATTTTTTGGAAAGAACAAATTGTCATACCTACAGTATTGTCACCTCAGAGAGAAAATGGTCCAAAAAATTTGTAATATTTGATTCGGTCTCCCAGTTCCAGCATTAAATGCTTTTCAGGATATTTATAAACATTTAGATGTATATTGTGTATTGAAATACAGCCTAAAAATATTGCAATGTAATTTTTAGCCCTTATCGCTCAGCCCTGATGTGGACTCTGCACTGTTTTTTTTTTTTAGGTTAGTATTTCACCCAAACAGGATGTCAAGAAAAATAACCTTCTGCAAAACTGGTACATGACTCAACTGACAAAACTTTTTATTTCTGAGGGGGGAAAAAAATCTAATATCTATATTTATTTGTTAAACATCATATCTCTGTGTCCCCTCTCTTCTAGTACCCGTTCCTCTTTGGATTTTCTTTGGCCCTCAGCTGGAGCGTCCTGGTCTGTGTTAGCAGAGTTTACATGGGGATGCATTCGATTCTGGTGAGTGTGTTATGACATTAGTAATCGCTCACTAATGAGGTTTACATCGGCTCGATGAGAAATGGAACCAACAAATTCCAAAGCGCCGCTGCCTTCACTTCTGGTGTCATTGATCTCATCATTATTATATGCACCTCAGATGCTGACTTCACTTTACAGCATTAAACCTGATGCTGCATTTCATTTCTTTGATTTATGATGGAGGACGACCGTGTTGGCAGCAGCAGTTTTCATGTGTCATTTTATTAACGAGCAAACCTTCTTTTATACAGCATTTTTTTCTGGATATAACCTGCACAGGGGCTTAAAACTTGTGATTCCTTGAAATTTATCTGTAAAGAGAGCCAGTAAACGAATCAGTGCCAGGCGATAGATTAGATTGAGTGTCAGGGATGTTAGATAACATTTATGTTATGCAAATCTCCTCTTCACCTGTTGGTCATTCAGCTGCTCATGAGATTCTACAGTATGTGATGTTTTATCACCTGGGTGAAAGGTGTACAGTAGCTTTTTTCCATTGTGTTTGCTAAAAGTATTACATAGCGCCACCCACAGGACAGGAGGCAGCAACAGTTTTTTAAATTTATTTATTTGAAGATAAAGCAACTGATTGAAGCTTCTCATGTGCTTAATAGGACTGCTGACATATCAAACAGTAGATTCTGGCTCCTTTCGTGCTCTCCTTGTTTACAAAAATGTGTGTCCCTGTTTTGCAGGAGGTAATCACTGGCTTCCTGTACAGCCTTCTTATTTTAGCCTTCTTCCAGCCAATTTTGGACAAGATCGACAGCTTCTACATGATGGGCCACTACGCTCCACTTGGGATTATCGTGTCACATGTGAGCCTGGGACTTGTTGCGTTCTCTCTGGATTCCTGGAGCACCTCTCGAGGGGACACAGCTCAGGCTTTGGGCACTGGGGCAGGAGCTGCTCTGGCTACCCATGTGAACTATCAGCTGGGGCTGCTGCAGGATCCGCCACTGTCCTCACTTCCTCTAACTTTACCGCCCGTCAGCACTGGCTTGGTGGTCGTCTCCCTGCTGCGTTTCCTCATTGGAGTCGCTGTCCTCCTCATCACGAGAATGATTATGAAAGCAGTTACAATTCCCTTCTTATGTCGGCTGTTTGGGCTGCCTTCAGATGATGTAAGAAAGGCGAGGCAGCACATGAAAGTTGAGTTGCCGTACCGTTACATTGTTTACAGTGTTGTTGGTTTCAGTTGTGTCTGTGTGGTGCCTCTCCTCTTTAGGATCTTACACCTTGCCTGAGTGTTGTGTGCATACTGTCATGTTCTGCTGACACGTTCACCTACATGGTGAAGTCAAACAGCACATGGACACATGCTGCTAGGTTTGACACAAGACAAAGTCTCTGTTTCTGCACAGCAGAAACTGTTTTAAAGGATAAATGTGGTGATATTCTGTATATTTTGAACAGTCAATACATGATAGTTATCTGTGCAGAAGAGCTCTGTTGTTGCCTAAAAACTATAAAATGTGGCACACTGTTGCACTTGGTGACATGTTCCTCCACTACAATGAGCATGGGCACTAGTTTATTTTAAACTCATCCCTCCACTCATGCTGTGAATGTGTATCAATCCACAGCTGAAAAAAGTCCCTACAAATACAGTATTCCTTTTGTTTGAGAATTAATGGGTTAAGAAACGGCATCCAGGGAATCGTTAAGTTTTCATTTTATTTTATTTAAAGAAAGTGTATATTTGTGAACCATTTTTAAAGACTTACCCCTTCAGTAGGAAACACAGGGTCCAAGACCGGAGGAAGTGGGACAGTATTAGAGAGAGAGACCAAATGTTTTGGTTGAAATCTTTTTTAATGGATGCACTAAGAAAAATTGCCTTTGGTGTCAGAGGTGGGGCCCTGTTCACTCCTGTGAAAGTAGTCTGACTCACAGGAAATAGAAGCTGGGTAAAGGCTCCCATAGGCCGACTGTTTCAGTCGGCATTTTCCCACCCCTCCGCTTTTACTACGTCACTGTTAACTGACCGTTAATGCATCCTGGGCTTAGCACCGCCCAAGACGATTGTGATTGGCATAAAGAAGTCACACAAGCCAGGATGTTTTTTCCCCGTATTCCAAAATATCAACAGCAGGGCTCAACCGATATGGGATTTTTTGGGTCAATGTGGATACCAATATTAAGGAACAAGAAAATTCAGATATCTAATATATCAGCTGATACTATAATAATATATGATATCCTGCCTCCATTACAGATCTTTGCCATTTGTTAACCACATTTAGCCGGTATCGTACATTTTAACAAACCTTATTCCACACATCAGTGCATTGAACAGTAAACACCTCACTTATTAGTTATTAAATAACAAACTGCCCTCTGTTGGACAAGCTTTGTTATTACACTATTTTAAATCACTAGTCAAACATTTTTCTGGCCTTACAAAACAGTTTTAATATCAGCCCGTATCTGAGAACTTATACTGTGATACACATGTATCTGTGATAGGCCAGTAGTGGTTGATCATAATCGGTAAACTGATATATCGGTTGGGCCCTGTTTACTAGCTTGAGCCAGACCTTTTTCCAGCGTAGGCATAGTACTAACATGTTGTGGGGAGAGTTCTGACTACATGAGACTGCTGTGAAAGTTGCTCAGTTGTGCATGAAGCCAAATTTTTTTTGACTTTATCTGATAAAAGTGGGCAGGACTCCGGCCTGTAGAGCGTTCACTTTAGGAAGTCTGACAGCCGAGCTGAGTGACTTCAGCCGTAGCCCTCTGCTACCATGAACGGGCATTAAAATGAGTAATTCCTGCAGCTCCTCTTGACTTTTTTAATTCAATGGGACCGACTGAATTAAATTTGTGTGGGTTGTGACACACAAGAAAAATGCAGCCCGTTTTCTTGCTGCTTCTTTTACAGCGTAAGCCTATGGGAAAAGTTCTTTTGGGCTCCAGTGACATGACGTGGAATATACACGTCCGACCATCATGTAAAATTGGATGCACTTCCTGGAGGCGTAGCCTTTTGTTGGGATTTGTTGACAGTAACAAAAATATAGATCATCACCAGCCTTATCCTTTAAGATCCACCTGTGGTCGACATTTAAGTGTTAACTTGAACTTTGAAAATACAAAATCGGTCGGATGTACTGTAATAACGCTTGCATTAATTATTGTGCATTTTTATCATTTGATCCAAATACAGTATACTCAAAAAAAAAAAAAAACATGCTCATGGAGAACTCCACACTCTACAAATAAAGCGAACAATGAATCAGTCGTGTGATGTCACTTAACATCTCATTTGTTGCCATGTATAATCAGATCAGCCTGTAATCAATAAATACTGAAAGTATTTAAACCCACAGCAGGCCTGTATTGTCGTTGCAGTTTTTCTTCATAATCTAAGTCAGCAGTACTTCATCTGCTCCGATGTTTTTTTTTGTTTGTTTGTTTTTCAATGTTCTGTTTATTTGCTGTTGTAATGTACCAGTAATGGTTTACTCCAGTATCCATGTCAGATTATTAATGCTTTAGCATTTACTCTTACTTATAGGACTAATATAACCATCCATACCCTCATCTGTTTTCTGTCATGCAAGGACTGTATGCTTTGAAAAAAAAAATGGAATCAAGGAGAATAAAGTATTACAAAAAGTAAAACAAAATGACTGCATTTGTTAAAATTGCTGTAAGTGTATTAAATCATAAATGGGCCAATCGATCAGTGCATCTGGAATTTTAGACGACTGTTTTTTCTGCTTTTCAGGACTGCGGATATTGATTGCTTGTAATCGTAGTTCCTTCTTTTACAACTGGGTCGTGTAGTTTATTCCCTGTAACCAAATAGCTCAGTGGGTTCATGCTAACCTTTGAACAACTTAGATAAGGTTTTATGCCTTTATCTGACTGCATCCACGTGTACATGTAGCCTAATCACAGGTCTGCCCCATGT
>JAPXVT010000011.1:11670618-11681391 GCA_029823135.1 Acanthurus reversus
CAAAACTACCCCTGTGGGCTTTTGATTTATGTATCCTGATATCATGCAGACAAATATGAGGTTTATGAACTGAATGTGTAATTCTGCTTGTGTGTGTGGTGAGGTCTGCCCTCAGCTGCATGCTTCAACAAGCCATAGGAAAGAATGGGGGCTTTCCTTGCAATATGTCTGACTGAGCAGGGTTACATTACCATGTACTTCATGTGAGCGAGTCTAATAGACATAAAATATGATTACTCGGAGATTGATTTATTTTTTTTAGAGTCAATTTCTATTGAAAAATCGTGTGTGTCCAGGACGGAGCCTAATCTGAGTCTGTACACCGGTCCTGAGTGTCTGGCCAACTTGGATACTGGACTCCATGTTGGCTCTGAAAGCGAGTTGCTCAGTCATTCCTAATGGGCGCTTCAGTTCCTGTGGCTGTTCTCTCAGCCTAGGGGTTAGTTTGGATTGCATCTTTTGAATTCCAGCACAGTTATTGGTCGGCAATGAGTAATGTCAGAAAAAACATACTCTCTTTAGTCAAATGTTAGAGGTTCTTTGTTCATGTTGGCCCCACAAATCTGTATGGATTCTGTAAAACATAGGTGTGCAGATGCAGAGAGTCATTTCACATCTGATCTGAAAAATCAATTAAAATAGTCCTTGCTACTGAATGATCCCAAAATGTGTTGCTTCTTTAAGCTTACTGAGGTTACTCCACCAACAAAGACTTCATAGTAAATGCAGTGGTTTGGTCGCGTCAGCCCAACAATTTGTCCTATTTTCTGGACATTTTGAAAGAGCTTTCTCACTCATTCGACCCTGGATTAGCTGCCATATGGTTTGCCTTGTTCTTAGACAGCCTCTCTGCAGAAAGAGAAGGCCTTGGCACCTTCCATTCCTCCACCTCTCGTGGGAGTTTCAGAGAGGGAATTTTGTCTGAGAGAGATTTTTACCAGGGCTGTCTTGTTCTTTTCCTCTCCAGCAAAAACAACAGGCTGCTGCCAAGTGCAGTGTAAATGGGAGTATACATACAGTGGGAGAGAGGGAGGGAGACGGGGGAGAGAAAGAGGGAGGAAGGGATTTAAATAATAAAACGCCTCATTGGATACTGGCTCTGCACACCAACTTGTGCTCGGAGTGAATAAATCCTGCAGCCTGAAAAACAGGTCAGAAGTAAAGTGAAGATCATCAGACTGACAGTCGATGCTCTGTAACATCTGAAGTGTCGGCTCAATAACGCAGGAAGCTCAGGTGCTACACACAGTAATTTCTTGTAATTTCCACAAAACAGTAGAAAAACATGTTTGCAGTCTAATTCATTTAGCAGGGAGGCACCTCTGCTGCACTTCAGAGCTGATTTCCTCTTCTTAAAAGTGAGCTGATTTGGTTGCTCGACAGTAAACTGCAGTCCAACTGTAAAAACACTTTGGGACCAGCCCATACGCAGGGTGGAGTGCATTAGAATAGAGTTACATAACCTTGTTTTTTTCATTAACTTCTCTGTGGCTTTTGTGATAGAGCAACTCTTTCAGGCCGGCAGGAGAAGGAGCAAAGAAAGAAAAACTTGGTTTGACTTACAGTCCAGTCGCCTGTCAGCCAGTCACCCACCAGCGAAGTCAGCTGTTTCCGCAGCACCTCACAATACGTGTCTTTGTTGGTTTCATGTGAGAGGGGCTTTGTTCGCTTCGTGCCCGACCTGCAGGGGTTCAGCTGCGGCCCAGTACTTGCGGGGAAAATGTGAATTAAGCCGTTAATGTAGAAGTCACACGAACATCATCAGTCCCTGTAAAAAGTCCTCGCAGCTCGCATCTTAGCCAAGATTTTGTCAGCGCAGAGGCGTATGGAAGTACGAGTTGTTCAGCTGTATCGGTCATGCAGGCGTTCGTCAAAGAGTTTGATCCTTGCAGTGAACGTTTAATCTGCAGAAAATGTAAAACGGCACATGAATGTCTGCCTTTATGTTTTACATCTTTACCTCCTGGACCATGAGTATTTTTTGGTGTTTTTCTACTTTAATACTGAACAGTAAGAGGAGCAGTTTCTTGTCAGACTTGGAAAAATTTTCTCACTCTCCCTTTCCCCAGAAATCACAGCGATGGGCAGGGTAGCGCAGCTCATGTTTCACTGTTCCCATCTGTAACATTTGTTTTTTATTTGGCCATCAGACGTTTTCCAACTCTCGGTCTTACAGTAATTAGAGCGACGTCTTAATGCTCCTGCCACTTCCTTCGGGCCCGCACGAGTTCTGCTTTCTCTTCTCTCTGCCTCTCATTCCTCCTTGATTACATTAGAAAGTGCTGCGGTCAACCCTTCGAAACTTCCAAACTGCCCCAAATTGCTGTATGAGGGCGGCAGTGTTACCTGCTCTGTTTGACACGTGCGCTTTTGATATCCTTTGAATTCTTCTTATGAAAACCAAATCAACATTCCAGAAAAAAAACCAAACAAAAACAAAAAAACACAAAAAACACTGTAAATTATGAGAAGCACAAGTGTGAGAGAGAGGCCACAGTTTATGTGATTGTGCCAAAGGGCTTCACGGCTTCCCTTCGCATGTGAAACTACAGAGATGAGTGTCTAGCTGCTGACAGTGTGAAGTTTGTTTCCTCGCCGGCCGCTGACTCAGAAGATAACACAGCTGTCAAAGCTGTCAGTGTTGAAGGCATTCGTGGAAACAGAAACCGTTATTCAGAAAGACGTTTGATGACAAGGACAGAAGGCCGTCAGATCATTTTTTTGATGACAGAATGCCAGAACTATAAAGATCAAACGTAATGTCTGATGCTTAAAATGCGATAATGGAAGGAGGTTATGAAAGTCTGGCTCATGTTACCACCAGAGAGCAGATCAACGAAAAGGAAATCTGAACAACAACAACAACAAAGACCATCAGAAATACAACAAAACATCAGAGAGGATAATAACCTTTCAGTTTAAGTTGACATCAAAATGTTTTAATTCAGTGTTTTTAGGCTACAAACAACAAAAACGCCTCCTCTTCCCCTGTATGTGCTAAAAATGTAGCATCGAGTCTCTTTGTCTGTTTTGACCCTCTTGTCCTGATCCCTCCCTCTCTTCCTCTTTCTCTCCCCACAGCGGCGGCGGTGGCCGGGTCGGACATGATGCCGGGACAGATACCTGACCCCTCGCTGGCGGCGGGCTCCCTGCCAAGCCTGGGCCCGCTGGCGGGCATCTCGGCCACCACACTCACTGATCAACTCAAGCTGGCTGACTTTCGCCAGCTGGGCACCATGCTGTCCCCGCTGCACTTCCTGGGCAGGCTGGGGAAGAGGCCGCTGACCATCAAGACCGAGGTGAGGGGGAGAAAAAAGGAAGCAGTGCAGAAGTAGAGTGTGTGAGAGACAAACATTGCTGCAGACTGACCCTATCATGACAGCTTTTGTCATTTTGTTAAAGCACAACTTCAGTTTCCAGCTAATATTTATCAGTAAATGACAAAGAGGTTCAAAGATCGCAAACAAGATCATAAAGATCATAAACAAACCTTTCTGATTTTTATTTGTAGTCTGAATTGATGTAAGGAATAACAAACAGCTGTTCAGAATTACTTCAATTCTTGTGCCATTTGCTCAGGAACTGTTTTTGCAATGAATTCTGTTTAAATAAATATTAAAACAATCAAATGTTCTCTTGTTAATAAAATATTATAGTCAGGATTAAACAAAGAAATTATTTTAATGTAAATGAAAAGATAAAAGCATGCCTATACAGTGTGTATGCATGATGAGCATATTTATTTTGTATGTGGAATTTAGCCCCCCCTAGTGTTCACAACTGGTACTACTCTTGAGGTTGAACTACAGTTTTTCCCCACTTAAATGATTCCTACCATTGAAAGCAGGGCTATGTGGTTTATTTCTTAATTTTCAGAGTTCTTCCTGTCAAATGCAGTCTTGTGATGCCTGTTTGTCGTATTTAAATGACTTTGTGTTTGCAGATGGATGAAGATGAGGAAAGGAGGAAACGGAGACGAGAAAAAAACAAAGTAGCAGCAGCGCGATGCCGAAACAAAAAGAAGGAACGGACTGACTTCCTTCAAAGGGTGAGTTCAGGACACAGCACTGCCAACTGATGAGCCGAAAATAACCTGACCTCAGGTAACCTGAACAGCTGGTTCACGTTCCAGCTGCTCAGCCCAAATCAGAGCTAACACGATCAGGCTAACACGATCAGGCTAATGCGAGCTTACTGTGCCTGCAGAACATCAAGTCATTGGTGTAAACAACTCTGAACAGTTTGTTTGTCAGATCGTATCTCATAATTCAACGTCTCTGTCCAGGAATCGGAGCGTCTGGAGATGGTGAACTCCGAGCTGAAGGCCCAGATCGAGGAGCTCCGTCTGGAGAGGCAGCAGTTGATGGTGATGCTCAACCTCCACCGGCCCACCTGCATCGTGAGGACGGACAGCGTCAAAACGCCAGAGAGCGAGGCCAACCCGCTGCTGGAGCAGCTCGCCACTGACACCAAATGAAACCAGCAAAATCAGGGAGGCGGAGTCCCTGAAGCTCAGACTGGCATCACCCTGGTAGCCATTTAAATGATGACATAACTGGCAACACATTTCAAAACAAGCACTCGAGCTCCACACTGAAGACTTTTGGAGACTCTGCCCAAAGACCTGAGGTTGGACGGCGTCCGTCGTACTGCTACACGAGCTGGCTCTGTCCATTGGAAGACTGGAAGCACCCAGTTTCATCTCTGCATGAAGTGTTGTTGTTGACACCCACTGTGCCTAGCTGTTACTTCAACCATTTCTACATAAAGGGACCAATGGGAACAGTAGAGTACGACTGGAAACGACGTCGCCGTGGAAACACACTAACGTCAATATGGTGCTCTGTTACAAAAAGAGTGGATTGTGTGGCATTGTTTCGATGCAGAGGCCCACAAAGGCCGAGCGCTCTGCAGTTTTCCTTTGTATTCTAGTCGAAATATACAGGTGTAGAGTTTTTAGTACTCAATACTCAGTACAAGTACACCAGACAGAGTAGAGTCTTTTTGTTTTTTAATGTCGATTTCTATACCCTGCCTCGACGATGGCAGTTAGCGGTTGATCCGATTTGTGGTGACGCTGGCGTCATGAAAAGCACATATACACAAAATGTTTACACCCTCGTTTTTTTGGACTTGTCTATTGTTGTACTTGTTTTATACGGCTTTGTATACATAAACATTTATGAAATGCTTGTCAATCACTTGATGTGATTCGTCTTTTCAGTCTCTCCGGTCTGTGTCCATTCTGTCGCGCTGTCAAACAGCTGTGAAAACAAGCAGAACTCTTTTCAGCTGAGCAGTATTTCAGTGTATTTGCTTTGTATGAACCTGGTACCCTGAATAGATTAAATTTTATTTTCTAACTACAACAAAGAGCATGACTCCTTTTTTGATTTTGCTCCCTTAGACGTGCAGCATTTCACGTTCTCTTCAGTGAAAACGTGTCTGTTTCTCTCTGTCATGACAGCAGAAGTGTCAAGTGACAGAAGTTGTGCAATCGTGTTCTGGCAACCTGTCAGCACACTTTTGTTTCATTGTGCAAACCAGGACCTCACTTTCATTTGCAAAACTCACGACTCATGCTGACACATAACACTCCAGCTCTTGCTGCCTGTTACTGGTTGCACAATTTAAGTTTATCCTAAGATCTAATGACCTTAAGTTCCCTTTAAAAAAAAAAACAAAAAACCCCACCTTTGTCTAATTGTTAGATTATTAATATAACTGAGTTTTTTTTTGTCACTGTCTTAAACTTATGCATTTCCTAATCGGTTTGTTCTTACTTTTAAAACACTTTGTTACAATGCTTGTAGCTTCTGTTACAAAATAAATCTGGTCAAATTGTTGCTTCAGAATGAAAAACAGAACTTCACCTTTACTACACTACACTACGCTGAATTATGACAGCGTGATCCAAACATTTATTTAATTTATCCTAAATTTGCTTGATGGATCATGAAAAGGTGATTGAACGAGCTGTGTGGCGAACATGAGCAAAAAAATGGATCATGTCCTGAATTTCTTCCTCTGTGCTGAACATGTACACGTCTGGACTAGACTGCGGTCAACACCACCACCTAGTGGTTCTTCCATGAACTGCAAGATTTGCGGTAGACCCCAAAATCAATTCAAGGCTATAAATCATTAACCAAATACTGATCAGTAATGCTACATATGCAGTCAAACAGAAATGAAATGTGTTTCAATAAATTTAATTGCTTTTCGTTTATCATCAATGTTTTTGTTATTTTCTTTGTTCTGTCAGTTTCCTTCAATAAGTTTAACACCTTTAAAGTAATGTTATAATAATAAAAGTTATTTTTCGACATGTTACACTCAAAAAAATGACCAAACTTGTTCAGGTAGTTCAATGTCTTCTGTATTTTGAGCGATAAAAGACCGTTTACATGCCACGTTGACTGAAAAATTGGTGTAAATTGGTTAAATTTGCTCCAGTTTATGCATGTTTGATGCGCTAACATTTGCATTTATTGCACCTTTAACAAACTCATGTTTACTTGCTCCAGTGAACTTTTCCACTTAAGGCAACTAGCGAAATGAGACAGCAGATACATTATATACTGCACACAGAGATGTCACTAATACCAAAGTGTAGAAATACTCTCTTATTTATGAGAAAATGTCATGTTTTATCATATTTATTTACTTTTTCCACTTGAACGCAGTGTGTATTGTACTGTGGTCTTATAATTTTAAGTCATGTGTACATCACTTAAAATTTGAAACTGATAATGACCTTAAACACTGTCTGCTGATTAGCTTGGGACATTTAGTCAAGCAATCAATGAAGTTTAATCTGCATATACATTTTATTACATTATAATGTATTTGTTTGTTAAACTAAATTTTAATAACCTTATTTATCCCAATGTAAAGGCAAAAAGAGTAGTTCAGTAAATTTATCATAAATACATTCATACATGAAATCTTAATAATACTGAAGTGCAGTGCAATGCAATGTAAAGTGCAATTACATGCAAAAGTGATCGCCCTAACAGTTAAAAGAATATAACTGGAATACATTTTAATTAACTGTTGTATATTTCCTAATCTGCTGTTTCTTCGCAGCCTTTGTTAAAAAACAATAATTCTTATTTTAGAAAAGGGCATTATCAGTGTTTGAGACCGGCAGTTAGATATTTAGAATATTTCCTCACCAGTGTAGTGGGCTGCTTACATAGGAAAGCAAAAGCATGAAATTGCTCAAACAAAGTAAAAGTACCTCAACATTGTCCTTCACTGCAGTATTTGGTCACTTACCTGCTCTTCCACAACTTGTGTTTCTTTTTCTTTTGTCTCATTATGAAACTCCAGTTTACGTCAGCAGTTTGTGCAGGTACAGGTGAGGACCTCAGGATCATGTGAAGGATCAGTGTAAGCAGGACAGTAATTCTTCATCTCAGTGGAGAACATAAGAGGAGGAGAAGGAGGAGACATCCCATCAGACACCCACAGGAAGCCTGAAACAAATGAGGTGGCAAACAAAGGTGAATAGAGAGACACTGATCAGGAGACAGGTGGGTCAGAGTGACTGAAACACACCAGGAACAAATGCTCGACTCTGACTGCCTCACCTCTTCCTCGTCTTGATTTCAGATGCCACTGATAAGAGGAAGAGTTTCTCCCGTGCAGAGCAGTTCCTGCGGGCCGAGCTCTTTCTCCTTCCTCCACAGCTTGAGTGACACGAATCTCAACCTGAAGTATTTTGGTGTGTGACTTCTGCGGGCCAAAACTCCGTTCATTGAGATGTCCACTTTTGTTTAAAAAACAGTGACAACTAAAATTCAAAACCCACCATCTGTGTGGCGGAGTGACATAAGAGGACCTGATCCTAGCGAAGTTTCTCTGTGCATCAAATTTTTGATGTAGTTTTTAAACCTCGACAGAGAAGAAGAAAGAAAAGTGACCTGATATTGACCTAATGATTAGGATTTTCTGTCAAAAATTTAATGAGTAAATTATTGTCTTTTTTTGAATGTTGTAGAATGATGATGTCATCACCCAGCTCGACGTGGAGGGCAATGCACTCCCGGCACAGCGGACACGTCATCTGATGGAGACAGCATGCAGACGCTGTCGCTCTGAATACATTCATCATGAGAAATCTGCCAGTGATGCAACATGCAGCCAAACAAAATATTTTTCACAGAACTTCAGAATCTTTTTAGAAAACCAGCTGCGTGTTGAAGCAGCGATCATCATCTCCAAAATCTGTCAGTTACTGCATCTGTTCCAACAAAGTCTCAGGTCATCGTCGTCATCTTTAACCTCTCCACAAATGAAGAGGACGTGTGAGGGTTGATTTGTGATTAGTGATCAGAATCCCAAACAATTTTTGGCCGTTGTTTTGCTTCTGTTTCAGCTGGCTTTGCATTCACATTCTCCTGTTCTGTCATCTCACAACGGCACAGTTCAACATTTTGCAACACAGAGAACAGTCCGGTCCCAATCTCCACCCTCACAGACTTACGATAATAATACTAAGAATAACTTTACTTGTGTAGCACTTTTAAAAATGGGGGTGTACAAAATGCTTTGACATATGCACAATATACAAGAAAAAAGCAAGAATGCAACACAAAAGAACTAAATCCTTCACAGAAAAAGGACCCAAACATCATGAGACCTTACAAGAACCCCGACAACACAGGAACCAGCTACTGAAACTGAGACCAATAAGAACCAAGTTTGTAAAAACATTAAGAGATTTAAAAGAGATAGAACCAATAAGAAATTAAAACAATAAGAAAAGATAAACTCAAAAAAGGGAGCACTTAAAAAAAGAGATAAAAACAATGAAAAAAAACTCAAATAAAAGAATAAAAACTTTGAGGCGCGTTCCCCAAACACTGTTCCAGTGTCAAATCATAAAGTGACTGAAGGTTCATGTCGAGCCTTTCATGTCCACTTTCCGTAAATTAGAATCTCTGCAAACTTTGCCTAAGGGAATTACCCACAGTTCATAGCGTTGACATGTAAAAACAGGGTTACCAGAGGGCAAACCACACAGCAATGTCAAAACAAACAAAAAAAACAAACAAAAAATGTAAACAACGAAGAGTATCAAAGGCACACTTTAGTGGACACTGAGTATCGAGCAGGGTTGGGAGGATCGCCGTAAGTATTCTGTTACAGTCACTAATTATAAGAAATGTAAAGTAACATAATCAATATTACACCATAATGAAGAGATGCAGGCCTTTCCTGAGTTCTTGCTGTTAATTTTAGATCATTTCCAAACATGTAATTACAGAGAGTCACTGGGATTGGGCCCAACACTCCTGAGAGGATCTGACATCACAAACCCAATTCTGCTGTGCAGCTCTGACAGGTGTTGCTCAGTGACGCCCCCTCTGCTTCCCCTTCCTCTGTAGTTTTTCACTCAACCCAGTTCTGTCCGGTGTGAACTTGAACCTCTGACACCCACCTGGGCCCTGCCAGCTGCGTGCGCCGCTGGGCCACAGGGACCTCCACCTCATTCTCTCCACCCAAAAATAATCTTCTGGTATGACAACAGAACAAGAGGAGGAAGAAAAAGAGAGCTGGCATCCATATCAAAGGGCTGAGTGGAGGGAAGAATGGGGCCAGATGTGAGCGGTTGTTTCGCCACATTGGTGAGCTGTGAATGAAACAGCCTGGTTATGAATATGCACGTGCAGCATTACTTATGCAGGCCCTGCACGACTGGATCATTAAGGCTGAGCTGATTGTCTCAAGGTGTGATATCAAACAGCGCTGTCCGGTTCTGTCAGGTGGCAACCACAAGGGAGACAATGACATCACACATCCTCTCACCTGCACCTCTTTTTCGAGTCATGTGTAAACAACCTGACACCATCTAAACCTGTTCAATAACCATCAGGACACAGAAGAACTCTCTTCAACAAACGTCCCAGCTCAGTTGAATGCATTTATGTGTTTTTTTCTGGAAGCTATTCCTCAACATGGTGGTTTACTTCCACATCTGTTGCAGCGTCAAAGTCACGGCTGCCGCTCTCCAAGGAGCCGGAGCAGCTGTCAGAGCCACGATGGCGCTCCTCTTCGTCATTATTAGAGCTGCAACAATTGACAGAAGATGATTCACCAATTATTTTGATAATCAATTAATCATTTCAATCATTTTTCAATGTTCTTCAAAAAAGAAATCTGCACATCCAAATCAAATGCAGGTGTGTAGGAAAGTCACTTAGGTCTTGAGGAAAAAAAATAAAAAATGCACACTGCTCTCGCAAAGCATCTCAATTTATTGAAAGGCTCAATATGTTAAGACTTACATTTCCATTTTAGCTCGTTGGCTTTACGCTGCAGCAGCTCCGTGTTCTCAGCATAATAATCTTCCTGAGGAAAAAAAAAAATCAATATAATCATTTTTGAATGTTACTTTAATTTATTCATTTGAAAAAGGAGATTGCGCTTTAACAGTAAGATTCTCATTTGGAGTGTTTGACTGAAAAATCAGGAAACATGTTTTAAAAAGTACGAGGAAGCAAATTTTCAAGTCAAGAATAAAATAGCTACTCACATTACATCTGTTAAAGCAGAAATCCACCACTGTCCACGTGGATGTCCGTCGGTGTTGATGGTAACTGTAGTCAGTTGAAGCAATAAATTCCTGACAGAGAGAAGCTGAGTTTTCTGAGTTTGTGCTGCTCACACAGCCGTTCTTTCAGTGCCTACATGTGCCAGGATGCATTGCATGTGAGTTCTCCTGAGGTTGTAATGGCTGCTAAAGCTGTAAAATCATCACACAGA
>JAPXVT010000011.1:12401819-12413055 GCA_029823135.1 Acanthurus reversus
TAAAAACTAAAATCTAGGAAAATCTAATTCCTCTCACATCACCTTTTTACTTTTAGGACTTTTCAGTGGAAAATATTCTTCAAATTTAAACATTCTGTCTGGTTCACCAAATCTCTCCGTTCCTCTTCGCCGTTTTTAAAAATAGTAGTTGACAGTTGCAGCTCAGTGAAACTTCCTGTGTACCGTTTTAGAGAGGCAAAGAAGGATTGCATTCAGGCGTCTAACGTCAGTCAGAGCTAACTGAGCTAACTGGGAAGTAGCTGGGTGCCGCTTAGCGTCTAATAAATCACATGGAACCGGATCAGCGCACAGACTGACGTACTCCTCGATGCCGATACCAGCGTTTTGGCGTAACAGAGGCTTCTGATACTGGTATCGGTATCTGAAAATGTCTGCAGTAAAGTTGCTATGATGATGAGCGTGCCCTCTTTTTCATATAAACCAGTGAAAATACAGACAGTATTAACTTTCAGGTTTTCATTCAGTGGAGGCGAAAACAATGGCTTTTATTATTTTTTACACTGAATTGACAGGCTTGACCTTTGCAGGTTCCGAGCATGTGATTTTATTTCTGGTTCATTAGGAATCTTTGTTTCACTTCCAAAGAGAACTTTTGAGACTCTCTCACACATTAAGCTTTCTTCCAACAACCAGGAGTCTTTTCTTTGACCTTGTTTATTGTGCTCAATGTTTTATCTGTTAACTCATAAATTATTTGGTTTTTACATTTTTAAAAAGATTTTCTAGAAGATGCTTTTAAGGACAGTCTTTAAATTTTGCTTGCACAAACATAGAGGCTGTTTTAAAGGACTATTTGAGTGTAAGATGTGTTTGCTCTTGATGAAAACAGCAGTGTGCATTTTGCTTACATTTCAGCAGTTTTGTTGTTTTATAGTGTATTGGACATTATGTATCACCGTGACATACAGACATGCAGTTTTCCAGCAGAGCTCCAGTGGAAACAGCATCTAAAATATCAACACTAATCATCAGTTTTTAGTGCCAACTTCACTAAAGGCACGAACGTCCTTTCTTTACTCTTATATTATCATATAAAATGATGTGCTGCTGCAAGAAGAGGCTGCTATTCATGTCGATTTGAACCAATCCACAGGACTCGAATATAAAAACAACTCAAACTCTCAGTGTCGATGCAGGGAGGGGGGCCAGCCGGCACTGCAGTGTTACATAAATGCAGACTCTGTGTGCATCCCTGTTTAAAGAATGATGAAGAATATAGCTGCTGTAGCTTTACCTGGCCTGCAGCCACCACAGCTTATTTGATATAAAAAGGGGAATGACTGTAAAAGATCATAGATTTGAGTTTTTCTTCAATCAGAGAATTACAGAATGGGAAACGTCTCTGTAAATAGATGAATCATGTCATATTTCCTGCTCTGACTTGACATAGTGCCAACATGGAGACATATTTTAATTGGTCTGGGGTTGCATGAATCACCTCCCGCTCTCTTGGCTCCGTGGGCCTGATTACGAAAGCTCGCTGCTGCCTAATGGAGACAGAATGAGTTGTCTGTGCTGTCTGTCACTGCCTCCCCTGCGCCTCACCCTCCGTCTCCCCCAATCCTTTCTGTCGAACCGGTCACAACTCTCCCATCCATCTGCTCTTTGTGTCTCATGGCTGTGACCTTATTGCTCATGTCTGAGGCTGTGTGACGGGACGGCCGGCTGCTAACCCGCCCGGGTGTTTTCACTTTGAATTTTATTACATATGAATGACTTCCAGAGGGATTTAAACTGTGGCTTCAGGATTAAACGACACAGTTTGTTTTTGAAATCTGATGTTTTATGACATTGAGTGTTCCGTCCTCTCCTCAAAAAAATGTATCATATTACTGATTACGCGTTACTTTTTTCAAAAAAATGATATCATTACCTTACCTATTAATCCCTACCAAAGTAATATATTACTTTACTTATGATATTACTTTCCATTACACCCCAGAAATAGGTAATTGTGTCACTTCTCCTCAAAATTCAGACCTTGCATATGCACCTCTGTGTTAATGTATGTATTATCGCTGTTGACTGTGGGACTGCAACTAATGATTGTTTTCATTATCGATTGATCTGACGATTATTTTTACAAGTAATTGATTAATCATTTATTCCATGAAATGTCAAAAAAGTGCTAAAATGAATTATATTTATTTCCCAGAGCACAATGTGACGTCTTCAGATTGCTTCCTTTGTCCAAACAACAGCCCAGAACACAAAGACTCATTTATGATCACAAATGACAGAGAATCAGCAAATCTTCACGTCTAAGATGCTTAACCAGGAATTCTTTTTACTTTCTATCTTTAAAAAAATGACTTAAATGATTAATTGATTATCAAAATAGCTGGCGATTAATTTTCTGTCAATCGATTACTTGATTAATCGTTGCAGCTCATGCTTCAAACTAGCAGCTGTTTTTTTACAGTCTTGAATCCGTTGAAGTTACAGGCAGATGAAAAGAAGAACTGGCTTCTTGTAGCTGAAAAATCTCGTTTTTGCTGTTTCGGCAGGCCACAGATATTTGTATTGTGTCTGCTCAGGTTTTGAGTAAATGAGAGACAGAGCACACTTTTTAAAGGTGCTATTTTTGACACTTTAGCACCAATAACAGCACAGCTCGAGGTTAAATTATTACCTTGTACTCTACGTGCAGGGTTGATGTTTTGTTTGAACTGTGCGTGGAAGTACAGAAGTGTATGGCAGTGTGACGAATGCTGACTGAAAGGCATTAAAACTGTTCCCATACTGGGACTAAACATGCGTCTAACCTTGGGTGAAAACCAGGAATCCTGACCGCCAGACTTTACAGGCTGTGTACATTATAAACTCTGTACTTTATGTTCTGACCCGTCAATTAAGCCTGAGTCCAATGATGTGAACCAGACTGGACCACATTTTTTAGTCACACGTGAGAGAAACTGTTCTGCAATTGGTGCTAAAATGTTACATGAATCACAGTGAGGACTAAATGTAGCTTGTGTTTATGGGGAGGGATTTTGCAGTAATCAAATATTAATAGATTGCTAATGATAATGAAGATATAAAAATGAAGCCTCACAGCGCGGAGTTTACCATCTGTTTTTTGTCTAAGAGTCTCATTTTGTTGTTCTGCAACCAGAGGGAAAAAGTTCAGAGATAGCATTTATATTCATGCTCACGCACGAGTTCACAGAGCGGTTTACATCAAAAATCTTCAAAAGAGAAGGAAAGTGAACAAGACGGCCAATTATGAATTGAAGTAAATTGCTGATAATTACATGGTAACAGCGGTTTAATTCAATTTGTTGCCTAGTTATAAACTGATACTAACATAAATATAATCTAGAACAGCAGCTGTCCGCGTCTTCGTCTTGTGATGCCTGGAAACAAAGAAATGTTCTCCTGCAACTTAAGTATAAATTTCCTGGTAGGTTGTATTTGAATAATTTAAGTAAAAATAAGTAAAGAAAAAAAAATCACCCATTTTGTGAACATGCAAAAATAGAAAAAGACATAAATAAACATTGGAACCTCTTGATTTAGATCCACATCACAAGACTGAATTAATATTACTTTTCACTCTAATAAATTAATTCCATAATAATAAATTTACTTCATTTGTTGTATTTTATCATGTTGTATGTTTGTTTGTTTGTTTTTTTAATGGCTGCAGCTTGGGCGAATAGTCCAAAACAAATTCCCCACTTTGTGGGACAATGAAGTTAATCTTGAATCTTGAATCTAATTATATTAATATCATATTAAATATTAATACAAAAAAATTTTGGACATTGATATAAATCATAATATGGGAAAATTTGTGCATACTTGCATTAATAATATGCAGTATGTTCTGAATAATTAAAGTGATTTGAAAGCAAGTAATTCTGTTTTACTTTAAAAACCAGAAATGTGTAAAACAAAAACTTCAGTAAGCAGAGGTGAGAAGTAAGGAAGTACAAATACTTTCTTGCTGTACCAAAGTAGATTTCTCCGGTCTCCGTACTTTTCTTGAGTATTTATTTTTCTGACAACTTTGTACTTTTCCTCCCTACATTTGAACACAAATATCCAAACAGGATATTTGTGTTCAAACAGGTAACAGGCTTGTTACTTTAGTTTGGATGCGTTTGTCTTGTTGGCTGAGCTCAGGACGTTTTACCAACCCAAAATGAGACTCAACAATCAGCTCATTTTCTGGTGCGTTTAGGAACAGCTCGGACAAATCCCACCGATTCTACCTTTAAGTTTAATAGTCTTTGCATTATATTAACATGACGTGAGCTTCAGTTAGCTTAGCACAAAAATGTCCTTAAGAGGGAAACTTTTTACTTTGATACTTCGAGTACAATTCACAACCTGTACTTTATTACTTTGACATGAGTAGAGATGTTGAGTCAGTACTTCTACTTTTACCAGTCTTTTTTTACACAAGTATCTGTACTTCTGCTTAAGTAAAGAATGTGTGTACTTTTGCCTCCTCTGTCAGTAAGTCAGTTTTACATTTAATGCTCGTGTTTTTTTGATTCATTGCGACAAAAAAATGTGTGCAGCTATAAAACATTATAATCAAGTCGTCATGATGTCATCCCACTGAAAGATGATAATTACAGTAAAATATTGCCTCTGAATTTAGCAGCTCCACTTGTCATCCAGAGACAAACATTTCCAACACAAGTGACAGAATGCACATCGAGTCATTTTTACATTTAGTCTTAATCATTGTGATGTTTGTTTCCAGGCTAATGGACTATGAGGAGCCTTAAAATGATGAAGGACAGTCGGTTGGTTCAGGACTAGCTCAGAGCGCGGGATCTGCAGAGGAGGTGAAGGAGGAAGAGGAGGAGGGAAAGAATAAAAGCAAATCACATGACCAGGCCTCGGACAGGCTCCAAATTAGTGATGCTCCCCTCGGGCAGGGATTACCTCCTCCCTGCCGTCTACCTCTCCATCTCTGCCGCTCTTCCTCCCACGTTCAGCCGAGCAGCCGCCCAGCTCCAAGACTCTGAGGCGTGAGAGCTCACTGTGCTCACCCGCCCACGTACACACACACACACACACACACACACACACTCTCCCAAACACACAGAAACATTCACACACTCCTGTACATCCTGCTCATGGTCGTTGGCCTGCCCTCCTCAGCTGCTCCCGCTCTAGTTCTACACCATGAAGAGGCCCAAGCAGCAGACGGGGCCACTGAGCTTCCTAAACTTCTTCAGCAGGAAGCCCAAAGCCGAGCCGAGGCCCGAAAGGCCCGTGGAGGCCTGGCCCAGGGAGGAGGTGGCCATCACTCTGACCCCAAGCGAGCATCCAGAGCAGGTGAGACTGAGACATCCAGTTCTGTCCCTTTTGTCTGTAATAGAGCAGGACGGTATGGCCTAAAAATGAAATCCCTCATTTTTTTCATACCACGTGCGACTTTCAATATTAATCATTTTTTTTAAACTACAAAGATAAAGGAATCATTTCAAATACATTGTTGTTATTTCAAACAAACATGGGATAAAGTAGAAAACCTTAAACCTAGCTTTAACCAAACTGATTTTTTTTTTCAAATAAAGGTTTGATCAGATAAAGATGAATCTCCCAATTTCAGATTAGGAAAGTGCCACCATAACTTTAACCAAACTTCACTCATTAAAAAAAAATAAGAGTCCGGAGCTGAAAGAGAGCTCCAGGCTACCGTATTTACTAGTTAAAGGGAAAATGGATTTTCACGTTTTTCATTTTGTAACATCTTCCGTTTTGATTTAAAATCAATTTATTGCCCAGTGCTAGTCTGTGAATGAGGGAATATGAGAAAGCTGTTCCATATTGTCTTATTTTGCTTGAAGTGGGTGGGGGGAGTGTTTGGTTAGTTTTACTTAGTGAGTATTCACGGTTTCTATAAAATCTACTTTGAGTGAAAGTTTTGTTTTTTTTTTTCCCTGGTTTTACAGAAATCTGTTATCTGAAACCAGGAACCTGTTAAGGAAACGGTCAGTTATGTTAAAACACAGTTAGGATATTACACAAAGCTGAAAACATTTTTTTTTCAAAAAAAATGTTGAGAACTACTCCTTATTTTACTATATAGGTCATCGTAATATATATGCTCATTATCAATACATTTGTCCATTATTCTTCCATATGTGCAGTGAGAAGATGAAATCTGAAAATATTTCTGTGCTACTTAAGTTTGAAGACATTCAGGTGTCCAGTTTTGCTGTGAAACACAAAACATGTCACAAACTGTTGTGCAAGAAAGAGGAACGTGAACGGAGCCTGTAGATCATTAACTTCAGATGGATTAGCTTCTGCTTGCTTCCGTTCTGTTATAGCCCAAATCCATTAGAGTGTTTATTTAATTAATTGGTAATTATGTTGCCCAGAAACCAAGTAGATCAAATACACGCTCACCTGTCGAGTGCTGCAGAAATGCGTCCTACAACCTGGGAATGAGTTAGCATTGTTGAATGTCTGCTTCCCTCGTGTCGAGGTCGATGTTTTTTGGCGGGGGAGGAGATACAGTTTTTGGGAAGATGCCTGAAAAATAAGCTCTGTGGTTAACATAAAATTAAGAGACTTTTACATTTTGTTCTAAGACATAAAATAAATTAGTTAAAATCCCACTCATGATTTTTGAAGCTTTACTGTGTTTTTAAAAAAAACAGGAAGTGAACAAGTGGCTTAATGAGACTACAGAGGTTGTCAGGAAGTTAAACGTCATCATGATAAACACGGCTAATCAAGCTAATCGACTCATAGTCCGTCTTTACAGTCTTGTTTTGTTTTACTCACACTCTGACTTACAAACTATTCTAAATTAAACCTTTCAACCTGTTGTCTTATTTAGTCATAATGTGTGTAAAGTATACAGAAGCCCAGTGGTGGTGATGTTGAAGTCAAGCGACTGCGGTACAGTTCGTTTATAGCGTTAGCTTAAGTTCTGGCAATTTAATTTGTGTTTCAAAAATCATTAGAGTGATGTGTTTATATGTGAAGCTTGTAAATGTTTTAAGTTTATGTTTGCAACAAAGCCTGTTATCTGCAAAATTCCAAAAGCCAATACAAAAATCCCGTTGATTTTGTCAAGGGAACTAGGGTGATGCTAACTTCCTGGTTAGCTTACAAAAATACGTCCCTGCTACACTCTGTAGCATACTGACTTTAACTAGAAATGTGAAGACGTTCCATTCCTTTCATTTGTTTCTAAGAATGAAATAAAAGCATCCTCACCACACTCTTAGTTTTGTTAGTGTCACTGTGTGAGAGAACATTTGTAGGCTGCTTGATTACGTGCCAATGAACATGATTTGATTTGGTAAATCAGCAGCTCTGTAACTGTTCACAGGACCTCAACCTAACGGCAGAAGAGGCTGGAGAATCAAGAGTTTCTGCAGGAGAAAGAGAAGAAGGCGGTGGTCCTCCAGCCACGGCTGAAGAAGGCCAGGACGCTGCCACCACCGCCGAGCCTGTCGGCGGGGCCAGCATTGGCTCCACTGGCGTGCTGTCCCTCTCCTCCTCCAGCCAGGAGCAACTTTTAGAGGAGCACCTGGAGGAGTGCCCGCTGTGCCTGCTCAGTCAACCCCGCTGCCACTTCCCACGTCTCACTTCCTGTTCACACCGAACATGCACTGACTGCCTTCGCCAGTACCTGCGCATTGAGATATCGGAGAGCAGGGTGGGCATTGCGTGCCCACAGTGCCCCGAAACTCTGGCACCGCTGGATGTTCGCGCCATCCTGGATGACCGGGCGCTGCTGGAGCGCTTTGAGGAGTACCAGTTGAGACGATTCCTGGCTGCTGATCCAGACACGCGTTGGTGCCCTGCGCCGGACTGCAGGTGAGAAACAGACCACTGCAACACCAACAGAGATTTTACCGCATACTTGTCTCCAAAGCAGATAGTTTTTTCTTTTTGCATATTTGTCATGTATTTGGTTAACGGTGGAGTGTACAGAAGTACATTAAGTAATGTTCTATAATTAAGTACAATGCTGAAGTTATCATACTTGACTTGAGTATTTCCGCTTACCTCTACCTGACTGCGTTTTGAAGGTTAATATTACTTTTCATTCTGTTAAATTTATTGTACAGCTGTAAAATACTTTGCAAATTTGGATAAGTAAGTTATATCAAATGTAAAGCAACAAATATATAATATAGCAATACATAGTAAGTAATTAAAAGCAGCCTCATCTTTACAGGTTGTGACATTAAAGTAATCGACATATTAACGTATCAGTCATTTTAATCAAATTAAGTTATAAATATTATTTGTTGTTCTCCACAATGAGTCTGTTTGCTTTTGGTTCTTTGATTATATTTTAATGATATTGCTTTTGTGCGTTTCCATGTCAGGCTATGCAGGAATATTGCAGCCATTAAAATAAGTTGCTTAATTTTGCTTCTTTCTCTGAAGTATTAAGATATGAACATTTACTTTGATAGGCCTTTTCAAATTAAGTTTAAGAGCACATGAATTTGTTTATTACTTGAACTTTGGATTGCCTGTTAGTTTCTTCTGGAGACTTTGTGCATAGGACCTGTGTAGTTGCTGGTTGAAACAGCCTTTTAACCTTATTTTAGAACTTTTTTCGTTTTGTAACTTTATTAAGGTAATTTTGGACGATGTTTGGAGCGTTTTTGAGTCTGTTAAATTAATGCTTTCATTTTTTGAAGTGGCCACTGCTTTTCATGTCGGTCGACACAGTTAACCTAACGTGTGATCAGCCTATCAAATCAACACTAGCCTGTAAAAATCATATACAAAACACTTCCAGAAACTTGTCACAGTGTGTCACTTCAAACGTTAAATGTCAAAGTGAGAAAAGGGTGATACATTTTAACGAGCGGAGTCTATACAGCAGGCTGCAGGGCTGCGAGACGGGCAGAGACGTGACGCATGTGCGCGAGAAAGAGACTTGTGAAATACATTAAAAATGTTTGACTGTTTTAACTTGTCAGGAGTTTCTTTAATTGATTGATTGATTGAGGCATCCTAAGTCTGAGCTAGTGAAAATATGGCCGAAGCCTGACTCCTGTCAGTCAGTCGGGCCCCTCGGGCTGATATGCAGGGCTCTAAGAAAAATGTACCTTTTCTTATCAACATCTTAACTCACACAGTAGCAGTTCACTGTTATTAAAAAGAAGCTCTTGTCAAACCTCCGTCAGCCCTCCTCCCACTTAACAAAAAAACAGCGCTGGAGCAGTTTTTGTGTCAGAATGATTGACTGAGCCTTGACAAGATGAACAGACAGCATGTGAACACCCTGCTCGAGCTGTACATGCATCCCATCGGAGCTAAATTTTTTAATGGAACCAAAACATTTTGCAGATCCTGGAACAGAAACAGACTGGCTGTGAATGATGGAGCCTTGTTGTTTCTGTAACTGCAATAAATCCATTTAAATGTGAGATGACAAACAACAAAGCCAAGTGCATATTGCATTTGGAGTTACAGAATTTATAGTTATCAGTGACAGTCAAAATAGTTTATTGCAGAAATTTCACTTGTATCATTTTAATATTAATTAGACATATTTATGTAGTTGTTAAATAGTCCTGTAGCTGATGGCTAAGCTGTACTTGTTAAGTTCAAGATCTACTAAACTTTCACTGACAAAATTAGCTCTGTTTTAGTGCAGACATCACGTCTACACACAGGCATCTTTTAGATGACTTTCAACACAAAATGACTTGGTGGTTGTGATTTCATTACAAAAACAATCTGAGACTTAATTAGAAATCATACAGGGAAAAAACTGCCTTAGAAAATGTACAAAGTTACAGCAGCCTCAGTAGACCACAATGCAATGCAGCCACAAAGCCTGTTTTGAGTTAACTCTCACGCACAGAAACCGATCGGCTGCTGCATCACCTTCATGTTCATGGATGATGGGTAATGGGAGAGGGCTGCTGATGGGAAATCATGACACGTGTTTGTGTGTGTGTGTGTGTGTGTGTGTGGGTGGGGGGGTTGTTGGTGAATATCTGTGGTGGAAAGCACGTACGCACCAGGGTTCAGGACTCAGTGGTAGACTGTCTGTCTCCTTGACTGTCAGTACTCACAGCCTGGTCATGATGAGCGAGCGGAGCGAAAAATCAATACGCCAATTCCTCTTGTAGTGTGGTGAATTAAATGTAACACAGAGAAACAAGAGATCGGATTTATTTACAACAAATGCGCAGAGCTTCTCAGTCGAGTCAGTGGTGTTTTACATTTTAAATGACTAATAGCTTCCATATAAAGGAGCCTTTGAAATGTTGACCTGTTATGTAAGCCAGTCATTCTGTTATGGTTTGTGTATTCCACTGTTCCCAACACACACACATTCCTCGAGGTCTTAGTGACAGAAGCTTAGCTGCAGATTATGTTGGCTCTGAGGCAGCGTGCTCTGTGTATATCCGCATCTGTGTGTGCACATTTTGTCATGCTTTTGCTGCAGGAAGTAACTCTACTCTATGTGGTTTCAAATTAAAAGCTGTGCACACAAACAGAATCTGCAGGACAGAAAATAAAACAGGTAGAAAATTTTCTGTATTTTGTATTAATGTCAAAAAGCAGCACTTTAATCCAACATTTATCACGTTTGATGCTTAAGAGAGGTTGCATGCAAAGTTTTATTTTCTAAAATGAAAATGTACATCCATCTGACTAGAGATGTGAGTAAAAATATTCAACAATTTTGTTTGAACTTATAGGGCACGCTGCTATTTTCTCAGTTTGAAATATCCAGTTAAAGTTTCATTGTATGTAGGAGCCCAATAATATATCAGTTTGCCATGATTATTGGCCAATATTGGCATATTGCAGATAAATTGGTATTGGCGTATATGTTCTCTGATAAGAGCCGAAATTAAAACTTTTAAACCCTGAAAAAAATGCCTATACAGAGATTCATAATGGTGCAATTACATAGTTTGTCCAACAGAGGGCGTTTGGATATTTAATAACTAATAAGTAGTGCTTTCAGCGTAATGTGTTAATTGCGATTGCTTAAAAATTACTTTTTATTAGTTGTGTTAATTGCATGCTGCTAGTTTGTCCCTTTGACACACCTTAGTCAAGCCACTGTAGTGGTTTTGTGCTCCCTTCTGGCAGATGAAAGACAACAATTCACTTCTAAGTGGCTCGTTATTTTCCTCCCTCCTGAGTTCCAGACAAGAAGATAGATCCCATTCTTTCAACTGTGTGCGCAGTAACAAGGAAGAGACGGGCAGAGCTCGAACACTGCTAATTAGCTTAGCTCAAA
>JAPXVT010000011.1:12426305-12437729 GCA_029823135.1 Acanthurus reversus
TGAGGGGAAATATGTTGATTCATGACACACTTTTCAAATGACATCCATTTAATCTCAAGTGTTTTCAAGTCAAAAGGCTCAAGTCCAAGTGAAGTCTCGAGTCATTGTTGTTGAAGTCCAAGTCGAGTTGGAAGTCTTTCATGATTTTGTCAAGTCGAGTTTAAACTCATCAAAGTTGCGACTCGAGTCTGACTTGAGTCATGTGACTTGAGTCCACACCTCTGATATTCTAAACAGTTTTTTATACTCGTCTGTTCTCCTGCAGGTGTGGGTGTGCCGCTAATGCTGACATATGTCTATGGGGTCGTCCCCATGTCACTCTGTAGGAACGGCTGGTGTCGACCGCAGAGCGAGCCCCCGGAAACACACAAAATCCAACTGGAGGACTTAGCCAGCTGTGAGTACACCATGTAAAGAATGCTCTCATTTTAGAACTTTGAAGATTTAAGAACTTTTCTTGGCAGTGAAAACAAGACTCAAGACTCGAGGCTAATGCTGCAATCACGTGGAGTCAGGCAGATGGCGGAGATCTCGTGTATGGCACGGGAAAAAACAAACACTGACGAAATGAAAGGACGGTAAAATGAAACACCAACGATGATGTGTTGTTGGTGATGTCATATTTCAAAGAATGAAATAAAATATATGTAATGAAATTATTTTGTGATTACTATTTTATGTAACTTTTCTAGTTAGACGTGCAGTTGTAAAATGCAGCTTTTTCTTACTTTTCTATTGTAAACTTCACATAAAAGTTAAATTGGAGGACAGTCAGCTTTGTGCTGTTTGCCTTCCATGTGTCAGTTTTTCATTTGACATCTCGGTAGGTTTTTATAACTCCAGGTGTTATTGCACCAAATTAATCAGCTTCTCACTGTGGAGATCAGTTATGTTTTCTGCTAGTATGAGGCATTTGAGGATTAACGTAACATCTGATTATAAATTCCTTTGTGGAGGACGGCAAAAAGTTTAAATGTTTTAACTTTGGAGGGCAATGTCGTCAGCTGTTACCGTTGCCGGCATTCTCTGTCAGATTCATCAGATTTTACAGTCCTGCTCTCATCCACTTAAATGACATCGGCTTTGCTGTCAACCATCTGCTCATACATTGTGAATGCAGCATAAATTTTACTGTTTGTGTACAGTTAGGCTGACAAGACTCAGTGTGTCTATCATAGGCTTTTTCTACCAACATGAAATTGGTTCTGTTCCTGCACCTGATTTTGAACTGTTTAGAGCACTGTAACAACAAACAAAATTGGTTTAGAATGTAAAAGTTCCCATTTGCTACCAACCAAAATAGCAGATTCTTCTTAGATTCTTCTTGCGAACCATCGTGGGCATGTCACATTCTGCAGGTCATTTGCAACGTGCAGCCCTCCTATTGATGATATGTCCTTGACTACAAAGGTTTCACATAAAACTGGTGCAGACTAGGGCTGGCTTGCCAGATAGCACCAAATTTCCAGTTTCCTGAATGGAACCAGCTCAAGCACCAGAGCAAATTTTTCAGTAAGCTTTAGAGGTGCTGGTGGGCGTGGAGAGCCAGCTGTTTCTTCAAATTTGCATGTGTACGTTGAGGCAAATAATCCTCTGGCTCTAGCTCCATATAAAGAGCATAATAGGAAAGCAAACAAGCATGTATGCTAAATTATAGAGCCATCCCTTTAGTAACTGTGTTGCTAACTTTGGTTCAGGACTTGCTTTATTGTCATTTTTCCTCTAAAACGTGGCCCGATCTGATGAAATTTCAACTTCTCTTATAGATCTTCTATTCTCTCATGTAGTCAGTGACCACTGGACGGGTCAGAACAATCCAACGCTCAACGATACCAGCGTCCAGGAAGTCAGAGTCAGTGTACAGGAAGTGGGCGTACTCCCTAGTACAAGCACTTCCCCCCCTGAGCTAGATAGCTATGAGGAATTGGATGAAGCCACGAAACACCACGGATACACCCAGCAGGACAGCCAATCAGACTGTGAGGTGGTCATTGTGCCTGACAGCAAGTTTGAAGACACACAAGTGCTTCCTTTGAGGTAAATGTTTTTTGTTTTTTTTGTTTGTTTGTTTGTCTGTTTTTTTTCCTTTGAGGTAAATGTTGCCTCTGTAGCAGCTGTCAGTGCGTGATGCGAGTCCCACGTCGACGTGATCATGCATGCACGAGGAGATCCACCATGTTGGACAGCCAGCTACGGGTACACCACTTGGACAAACCATATGTGGTTAAATGCTAATGTTAAATGTTGCTGATACTTTTTCTACCATTCTCAACTATATATTTATGTAATATATATTTATATTTATAACATATTTATGTAATATTTCAAGTTGATTTACTGGAAAGGGCATGGTTTGTCGTAAACTGGACGTAAACTGTTGATGAGAAATATCTTTGCCATTTAATGTTATGCTAGCGTCTTTGCTTGACGTCAGCTAACTAGCCACCGCAGGTTGAAATTATAACAGAGGCCGTCACTAGCGCCAGAGCTGGCTAGCGCTAGCCACTATGCAGTTATGATGTAGTTTTAAAACATTAAATCTGATTTAGTCTGTCAAACTCAGATCGTGACGTGGTTTGTACAAGTGATGTAGCTGTAGCTAGCTGTCCAAGACGGTTGATGTTTTTGTGCATGTGCGGCTCGCATCAGCGCAGGACTCACATCCGGTACTGACAGCACCTCTTTCCTGTTTCTGCACTTCTGTTTGTGTTTTTCGGCAGGTTTATAGCACTTTGGTCTAGACTAAAATTTCTTGATGATGATCAGAGAGGGTGCCATTAAATTTAGTACAGATATGCATTTTCTCTTCAGGATTCTCTGCATTAACTTGGTGATCCTTTAACTTTTTTCTAGCACCATCATCAGGACAAACGTAATTTGATTGAACAATTTGATTTATGTCCAAAACACTTGCAGCGTCATTCCCGTTAGCCTCTGCTGCACCTTGTGTTCAATGCTAATGAACAAATGTTAGCATGCTAACACGCTGGTGAACGTGTTAAGCGTTATACCAGCTGTTATTAGCATTGTCATTTTGTTCATGTTAGCAATTCGCTTAAAGGAGTGCTGTGTTGAAGTACAGCCGTACAGAGCTGATGACATGTTCATAGACTCATAACTTCAATTTCAGTTGTTATTTGGAAACTTTTACGGAATTTTCTGCCTTAGTTTTAGCACATAATCCCAAAGTCAGACGCATTTTGATTGCATGGCAGCTCTACACTGACTTTCTTCACATTTCTATTTTCACTACAGGGAAGGAACCAATATTGAGGTCCGTGTGGAAATTGAGACCCATCCCAGAGGTGCCCGCCAGTCCAGCTTAAGTAGCGTCTTGTCTAGCCGAAGCTTGTCAGTGGAGTCCCTAGTGCGCTCGCAGTCCCAGTCTCAAGTCTACCTGTGTGCCTCAGAACTGGAAGAAAGACGAGATGGGGGAGGGGGAGACGGAGAGGAGCAGGAGGGAAGGGAGAAACCAGGAGGGGAAGCAGGAGGAGACCATGGGATAATGTACCCAGTCTTTGAAATAGACGGTGTATGAGGTCCTCACATGTAGGCTTTGTACTTGTCTGAAAATGAGTCAGTCCGTGAGCTGAAGCCTCAGCAGACTGACCTGAAAAATCGTTGTCCAAGGCCACCTCCTGCTTCTGACACGGGCCCTCCCACCAGTTGCCTTCTAGCTCCAGCCTCTAAGGAAGACGCGGGTTTAGAGAGAGCAAATGAAAAACATGAGTGTGTGAGAGTGTGTTTGAGACAAATAGCATGTGACTATGACATAAAACTTAGACGAGGGGTAAACTGTAAACCAGACAGCATAGCATCCATCAGTGAATCGACAACAGATGACTGCGAGCATGTTAGCTGATTAGTTCGGTTCTTTTCTTTTCTATGTTGTCCTTTTGAAAGAGACCTCCTCAGTCCCCCTCTATAATTAATCTCTTCATCCGACTGTACTCTTATACGTCTTTTAGTGACCTCACTTCCCTCCTCCCACTTTTACTAATAAAGAGACCCCCACAAGCATGACTTGTTTTATGGCAGACTTAGACAACTGCCATGTCACCAAGTAAATATCAAATGCTTCTCAAGCCAAGTGGCAAGACAGTAGGGTGATTTTTTCCCTTACCTTAAGGAATATATCAAGTATTTAAGGATACAGTGGTTGTATCTGAATTGGGCGACCGTCAACAGATGAAGTTTAGTTGACACCTGAAAACTGTCAAAGCCTGTAACTGATTTCTGTTGGACTAAAAAGTGCTCTGTGACATTATGGCAGCACTTTAATAGACCAGAAGGCTTATAAATGCCATTAATTATCTGGGCCCGACCAATATTAGATTTTTGTGACTGATAATGATATTAGGAAACTGATTCTGATATCTGATCTATTGGCCGATATTATATTAGCTGACTGTGGTGATCAAATACATCAGGGCACTGAACAGTAGACACTTCAAGTATTAGTTGTTAAGAAACAGACCAACCCTCTGCTGGACGAACTACATACTTACACCATTTTAAAATGAAAAGCCCGAGCATTTTTTCTGATCTTCAAACAGTTGTAATATCAGTGCATATTGGAAAACATATCTGCTGATACAGATATATGTGTGATAGTGTTACACCGATTCCTAACTGGACGTGATGCAGGTGAGCGAATGAGCGAACTGCTGATTGCTTTCTTTTTTTCTAATTAGAATGTCCTAACTGGCACCGTGCGACAGCGAACAGCCGCAGCGATGTGTCGCTTGCTGGAAATGCCGCTCGACTTGGCTTTATTTGAACAAAGTTTCACGCACTTGGTATCAATTTTAATTGGTTGAACTCGACCTCGGTGCCCTTCCGTTTCCGCCCCCTGCCCGTAAACATCCAACTTAACCACTTCTTCTGCTGTGACGTTGCTCGTAGTCAGTCCGGACAATGTATCACACTTTTTCCGGTAGTGGTCGTTCACATTGCGTCTAGTTAGGAATCAGTATTATAGTGTAGACATTTCTAGTGTTAGTCGCCCTCTCCTGGACAAACTGTGTAATTACCCCGTTTTAAATCACTAGTCTAAGCATTTCTCAACCTTAAAAACAGTTTTAATATTGGCACATACTGTAGAACAGAGCAGATATGTTGACGCTGATATATCTGTGATGGGTCGATATTGGCCAATGATATCGGCAAATATCGGTCAGGCCCTTTTAATAATATCTATTTATCTTAATCCACAGTCTTCCATGGAGGGAGACAGAGCAGCAGTGTCACTTGTGCATTGCTTTAGTGCAGCTAAGAGGCTATTTCCTTTTAAACAGGCCAGGGGAGGGAGGCGTTGCTTTAGTTTGTAAAAGTGCTCATTCTGATGCGGCTACTTTTTTGCAGAAGTGACAACAACATGGCAGCAACACCGCAGCAGTCTTTTCTGACAATTTTAAAAATAATTTAAAAGTAGCCGCATGGTTTTCTAACCTTCTGTGTATCTGGGAAAACACACGAACACACGAGCAGATTCACACATGCACACTCACACCTGTGGCCACGTGCACCGCAGCAAAGAGCAGCTCAGTCTTGTGTGCTGCTGAGAGCTTGACATATAAACTAAAGACCCTCTCAGATGATCACAGAGCACCAAAATTACAACAGCAGCATGCCACCTCAGGCCAACCTCTACCGCCCCCTTCTGGATGATTTAAAAGAAGTACATGACTTTACATGCTCTGCTTTGCTTCCTGAGTGTGAAATACTTGTGAGGATGAACTTGGACTTAATGTGATAACCTGTGCTGGGTTGTGGAGAGAAATGAAATAAAGATTTCACCATGAAGGACACAAGTCATGTTTTCTGTCTGTCAGAGGTGGATTTTTCTTCAGCAGGTTGTCACCTGTTTTCTTAATGTAACTCATCAACAAGAAACTTTTTGGGCATTTTATCTTTATTGTGTTTCTTTACAGCAGAGGACAGAAATGTGTCAGGTTCTGATAATCAGTTCCTCTGGTCTCCTGTGTTCATTGGCTCGTGCCTCTTACATGTCCTCTTGTGACCGGCTGCAAGTCGAATTCACACATTTTTTTTGTGTGAATATTTTTAAGGAACAAACAAAACAACATCAACAGAAACCCTATCAGTAATACTGATATCTCCATATATGTCAGTATGTCTGTCTATGCGGGGTGTGCAGTGAATGAAACGGCAACGCTGTAATAACTGATTACAGTCAATAGAGGGCGCCAAAATACAAAGAAAAAAAAACAAAAGGAGGCATCTGTGTCACATGTAGCCGGTGTAGCAGTATGTGAGTTAATTGGTTAAAATATTATTATTTCCAAGTAGTAGTAGTTATATTAGTCAGAAACACTTCATTACAAATCGACTAGAATCCACGCGGTCAAATTTTTACTTAAGTACCAAAAGTACAAATACTCATTGTGTAAAACGACCGTTTACAGAATAATGTAAATAATCACATTGGATCGTAACTAGGCCCACAGGACACATTAATGTGAAGGCCTCGCTAAAATGTAGCAGCTCACATTTTGTTTGTTTATTGTATTATATACTTTTAAATATGAGTCAATATTTCCATCTGAAAGGATGTGAAGTGAAAATATAAGGGAGCATACAACGAAGATCATCACTAAAGACCCTCAACATTGTACTTGAGTAAATGTGTTTAGTTACTTTCACCATTTTTAAGCAAATATACCAATATGTGACGCAGTCTTACAAATAACAAGGAATTATGGGATAAAATGTAAGTCAAATAGCTTATGATTCTAACTGTATTTCTATTTAAACCGATAAAAGCGTGCTGTTTTTAATGCAGTCCTGTAATATTCAACATATTTAGGGGATAAATACAAAACTTGGCATCACAGTTCAAAGCAAAAACCAAAAAATCACAATGAGACAAAAACTCATCAGTGAGTAAAAGTCCCTTTTTTCACCACAGAAATAAAACTGGTCATTTTTCATTGCTGTCGCTCCTTCACTTTGGAGGAAGCTGTCAGCTCATCAAGGTTGAAAGGACACGCCCTCAACTTTGGGAGCGGTGCAGGAAGTGCACGTGCCGGCGGTCCTCAGCTGGTTGTCGGTCTCTGTGCAAACGGGAGACGTTCAGGGAGGAAACTTGGATCGGCGGCTTATTTCCTCGCATTTGTCCGCTTTGGCGCATCCACCGTCGAGCTCCGCCCGCAGCCTTTGGCTCCCTGTGGTCCCGGAGTCTGGGGGAATCCACCTGCCGGAGAGCAGACACACCTCGGGATGGATGCCCTGAAATCCGCCGGCAGAGCGATCATCAAGAGCCCCGGAGTCCCGCGGCACACATGGGGAACTTCCAAGCACGAAAGTGAGTGAGACAGCTTCAGTGTTTCAGTGTTTGGGTTTGTGTCAGTAATGTGAATATGTGGCGATGCAGCGAAGGCTGAAGGACAGAGCGCGCATCCGGCTGTCCTCTTCACCGAGCTGCTTGTCTTTTATTATCAGATGTAGCCAGATGTAGGCAGATGCAGCTCACTATAGTGTGAAAAACTATCAGCTGTAGCTTCAGTTCAGTTCAGTTTCACTTGTAACTGCTTTACTTACTTTCCTCTGTGTGATCTGGTTCATCCCTCGGCCAGCTGTTCTTTACCAAATCAGCTGAAACATAAATTAGAACAAGCTTATTCAAGTTGATTATTAGTTAGAAATGAGTCACATAGTTTGTTAATAGTATTTTTATTCACTCATCTTACAATACAGCAAATATAAACAGTCCGGACAGCACAAACAAGGCAGTGACCGAAAAGCCGCAGGCTGAAGCAGAATGCTCATATGTGCCTGTCCTCCATACTCATCAATATAAACCATCTTCCTCAAAATAACATCAAAGACAAAAGGAAAGAAAATAACAATAACAAAAATCAAATAATAAATCATTTGCAAAAATCATGCTGATTGTTTAAACAAGCCAAAAAAACAAAACAATACAAAAAAACAAATAGGCTATAAATGTTTATAGTTCCAGCTTCTCAAATGTGTATGTTTGTTTTCTTCCAAATACATGTAATTTTGATTTTAAAATCTTTGGATATTTTTTAAAGACATCCCATCAGGTACTTAGAGGTGATTGTAACACATATTTTTCTACATTTTTTTTGACTTTGTCATTGAGTCAGCATTCAAGCAAGTATAATTCAAAAATACACTGATGATAAAAAAAATATTTTTTGCTGCAGTCCTAGAGTTATCACACTATAACATCACAATTCTAAACCAAATTCTACCAATTTGTGAAGAAGAAATTTTTGGAGAATAATCCAAAATAGGCTGAAGCACACGAATAACAGGCAGAATATTTTATCAATGTGTTATCGATCTACTGATTTGTGCTCTCATGTTGTACAACTAGAGATAAATAAACTGAAGTGGGGTCATTTCATTTTCGAACCCCCCCAAACCAAACCAAACCAAATGAAGTCACTCACAGGTTTCTTAAAAGCGTTTGTGCTCAGCATTGTGTCGTGGCGCCTCCGACCATTGCCATCTACGGAGTTCCTGACTTTACAGAGGTGGAGCGGGTGGAGCACAGACTTCCTGCATGGTTTGTCAGAACAGTCAACCTTCCAGCAAGTCATTGGATTTGTCCAAGACTTGCATGAAATTTAAAAGAAGGCGACAACACCACAAACAGTCGAGCTCGTTCACTCAGATTAGCTGAGGTGGCCAAGCTGACAGCTAGCCGCTAGCTGTCACTCAAAGCAGCCTGAGGCTTAATTATCGTAACTTCAAGCTTTTATTTAATTTAAACTAATGAGTTCTATAGAAATCAGCCTCCCATACAGTTCAGTAGAGACTGAAGCTGTTTTTAATGTTTCTTTCTGCTGCTGAGTTTGGTATTTTCATATGGAGGTCAAAGGGAACTGACACGCTTTTGAAGCCTGCCTCAAGTGGCCGTTCAAGAAACTGCAGTTTGTGTTTCATCTTTCTCCCTACGACACAGTCATGAGAACGTTCACTCTTTAATGCTCTGCCACTCCATGCATACTATGCAGCAATACTTTCAAACGATAGATGCTGTTAAGTGAGTAAGTAATAGATAAGGAGAGTACGGCTGGGCAATATGGCAAAAATATCATATCACCATTTTTTTTCTGGCAAGATCACAAGCTCGATTTTATCACTATTGTAATTTTCCATATTGGTTAAGACAAGGTTGAGAAGTTAAAGCAAATGCAGGGCAAACAGTTTTCCTTACAAGCGTACGGTCGGCTTATGTTTGGTTCCAGGTTCCTCAAAATGATTTTGTTTTGATTTATGCATTATTAAATTCTAAGAATAACATGTAGAGTAAATGTGTTCTTTCAAAAGTATACAAAATAAAATTGAAAATATTGAATTTTCAGGCAAATTCGCGTGACGCTGTGTCAGGACAGCCAATCAGTGTTGACATTGTTCTGACATCACTGCCGTCCCGGCGTCCTGACATCTCGAATTGAACTTCCCGGCGTCCGTACATTGAATCAGACTTGGTGGTCAAAACAACTGTTGCTGTGCGTGAACACCACAGAGCTCCTACAACACGACTTCATACACCACGGGATTATCTTATGAACGCAGACATGACGTCGTTACGTTCCCCAACGTTTCTGGGACTTCCACAACTGGTACAGAGCAGAAATAATGATTCTGTCGGCCCGAGTTAATGATAGAAAATGGCAAGGCCCCCCCCTTCCCTGAATGGGCTAATACAAGCGAGCTAACACTGACTCTATGTTGCTTTCATTTTGTATTACGAGACTGCGTCATGCTTTGCTGTGATTGGTTTATTCACGTTTCCATGGGAGGCATGGAACGAAACGGAGAAGCAAATAGTGTGATTTTGTTTGATTAATTCTGTGCACAGTGAGTTGTCAGTGCTGATTGAGGGGTCAGAGCGGGAAACCTCGTCACCGCGTCAGTGACGGGCCGAGGGTGAAGCGGCCGCTCTGCTGCCTGCGGCTCTGCTGTCGTTCTGATGTGTGAAGTGTCGTCATGATTCCTCCCTGCAGCTACGTCGCCTGCAAGCCTCTCAGTGGCCTCAACGTTAGCATGCTGTTTGTTTCTGTTGTGCCTCACCGTGGATTCCTGCTCGGGGATTAATCAGACACCTTCACCAGCTTCCATTAAACACGTCTGATTCATCTCACAGCCACAAAGATGTGCTCTCGAGGAATATTAAGCATCGAGTGTGTCGGGTTGAAAAGTTTTCTTGTAGAATTTGGGCTGTAATGAGACTCTCTGATGGTTTTGCATGGACTGCACTTTTGACTTGCAGCACAACATGTCAACGTTAAGTGACAGGTTGTCTTCCATGGTTTCGACTGTTGACGGCTGCCAGACTAACTTTTGATTGTAGGATTTTCGTGGAAGCATTCGTGGACAGGAGTCATCATTATTTTCCTCAACACTGCCAACATCACCACACACTCCATCATCGCCATGGAGACTTCATGACAAAAACTGACAAATAAACCATCCACACATTGTAGTGAAAGGCATTGTCTGTGTGACGCTGTTCGCAGGAGCCTCTGCATTGTGTTTTCCTCCTCTTACTGTGGTTGGTGTCAGAGAGGGAAGAAAAAGCCGATGATTTTGTCGAAGGAGAATTCAGCTGGATTTCAACGGCTGATGACAGAAGCAGTTTGTATCTGAGTGCCACCGGAGGAATGAGGCTGGAAAAATGTGAGCACAGCAGTCACAAAGGGCACAGAGAGACAGACGGACAGACAGACAGACAGGCTGACTGCTGATGTCCAGAGGCCACTTAGCAGGCAATTTAGAGAGAGGACAGCGTCTGTGTGCCAGCATGTGGCAATGCGTCAAAGCTGGCTGTCAGAATACAAATAAGGCAACATTGCAGCTGTTTGGCACATTGGCAGAAATTAGGTGTGAGTTCAGTTAAAAAATAAACCAGGGGATGATTTATGTGTGTCCTGTCTTCTGATTGGAGGAAGTTTGACACAGAGTGTTGATGACAAGTAAAAAAATAATCACGTTGTGATCAAACTCTGCAATATTAACTGTTCCTCACCATGTTGTAGAAACATAGTGTGGGAATTCTGTCATATAATGAAAAACAATATCACAACAAATCTTAACTACCACTGGGACCAGACCTGGAATTCAGTCGTTTTAGTCATTTCTTGGTGCTGTCAATTTTTTAGAGGGCACCTCATCAAATAAACTTAGTAATAACTTTGAGTCCATGGAAGTAATGAATTAAACTTAAAGTTGCAGTAGATAACTTCTGCTAACGCACCAGCAGGCTAACGTTAGCTGTAGCATGAGACTCGTTGGGAAGCAAATCTTCTGCAGCCGTTTGCATCAGGTCATGTTTTACTTCGTTTGTTGTCTCTCTCTTTTAAGTCCAGTTTGAACTGAGACCAAACGGTTGCAGGGAAAGTTGCAGCGGAGTAAACTGGTCCG
>JAPXVT010000011.1:12581420-12605312 GCA_029823135.1 Acanthurus reversus
TTACCAGCCCTTTTTGATGAATTATACTTCTATACAGTGGAATTAATGATTAAACACCACTTACTTTTAAAAGGGCAGCTCGACTAACATAAGAATGCATCTGAGTGTAACTTTTATTCTGTCTGAGGTTTCAGTGCAGGAACAGACGAGTCATAAAAAGCTGCTGGCAGACATGGAACACTGATCACTGCGACATGTATTATTAGGCCAACTCGGTCACAAGGATGCCTCTGAAATAGAACGATGTGCGCGTCATGCAAGATGAGCCAGTGCATTTTTAAAGTTATTAACAAGTCTCACTCAGTCCCATCATGAAGTGCTAAAAATGCTTTTCAGTCCAACAAAGACACTTAAAATACACGGCATGACTGCCACAACACCTTTTTACCTATAACCACAAAGAGACAACAGAGGAAATTATTTGTTTTTATTCTCACCAATGACACTGTAGAGGTTTATTTTCAAGTAATTAAGTCAATAATAGAGTCTAATCTAGTGTTTTTTAGTTTAGTTATTTACATATTTTCCAATACAGGAAATTTGGGAGGCTGAGGCGACATGATTTCTACATTTTCTGCTCTTATCCTTTTTTTTATTTCTCTTACAACAAGAGTAATCTTTGTCACACTTTGAGAAATCAAATCTTAGGTGATAACAGGTTCTCTGACTTTTTCAAATAGAAAAAAGTGCTTTCATTCCAATCATGCCCAACTTTTCCCTTGAAATATATTTTAACGGGTTTATAAAAGTTCACTCCAGTAAAGTTAACATGAACAGAGAAATTGGCTGTAGTGAACAACACTGTTTTTGTACCAGGCTGTAAACATGTGTTTCTTGGTTGCTGTTGTTTTTTTTTTTCCTAGTGTCCGTTTTTGTTTTTTTTACAGCAGTAAATCTGGGCATGGCAATATGGAGCTATAAGGATTGACTGCCAGCCTCGAGTGGCCGTTTGAGGAACTGCAGTTTCTCTGTATTTGCTTCACCTTGAAGCCCCAGAGTTTGCCACTTATTTAATTTGCTGTCTGTGGTGGTGCTGTAGTGGAGTGCATTAGACTGAAAGGTGTTTTTAATCTTCTGACCCTCTCATGTATATATACAGTAAGTGTATCAGTAACACCCCGTTACACAGTAATGAGGTTACTGTATAATGTTCAACGGAACCACAAACTGGAACGACACTAATAAAGACACAGCTGAATGAATTCCTCTCTGACAGTGTCAGTCAGGATGAATCATCATAGTAAAGGCAGAGTTCATGGCAGAGTGGCTGTGCAGGCTTGTAGCTGGGAGCGAGTCGACACAGCTGCTCCAGAGACAAGTTGCTCTGAGGTAAACATGGCTGCGGGAAAGCCCCTTATTGTTGTGCTCCCTCCGGATGACGCACCTCACTCCTCCAGTGTTTACCATGGAAATCGCTCTGTGCCAGCGAGCAGGTGCTTCCTCAAAAAACTCTTTGCTTTTTCACAAGGCTTGAGGCTTTGCAGCCATCTCAATGAAGCATTAATGCAGTATTATGACAGAGGTCATCATAAACAGACCTACTGTTTAGTAAAAAATTAACTTATGTGTAAACTGAAATTGCTATTCACCAAGTATTTACAGAACAGGTTTGAGTTCAGAAATAGTCTTGAAACCTTTGTCACATGTTGTCCTTGAGAAACTGTTGTTGCTTGAACCATTTAAAACTACTGACAAAACATCTGGAGAAGGAGTAATTTTTAAGTAAAAACAATAAATTAGTGGGCACATAAAAATGTAGTGACACACGGGACCGTCTCAGCTCGAACTCGAGCCGACTGATGATGTCGCTTGCAGATGCTGTCGGCAGAGGTGAGTCAGAGCATAAGGCACAAACAGCTAATCAACTTGTACCGACATCACCTGTCACTGAGAAGTGAAGCGTAGACCAGCCAATCACGACAGAGAGTGTACCTGACTTTTCATTTTTTCGTGAAACCTTTGCCCCCCCCCCAAAAGGTAAATTAATGGTAGAAACAGGGCTTATTGGAGACCAATTTAGCAGCGAATGGTGTCATTTTTCAGCCACAACTACACTGTTTAATCAGGTTAGAGATCATAATGACAAAGTTAAGCTAAAAAATGTGTCTAGTTTCACTTTAAGTACAGTAACAAAGTGTTTGTACTTTGTCGCTTCTCACCTCTGCTGATTAGATTTCCTCTTGAGCTTTTGTGGTCATGTATAAGCTGAAAATTCTCTGCCCTTACTAATTTGACCAAGAGTCTTGTTTGTTGACAGGATAAAATTTTGATAAGCTTATTTGGGTTATTTGGGCTTATTTCCTCTTTCAGTGTTTGTGCCTAGCTAAGGTGAATACAGCCATTTCTCATTCTTATACCTGAATCTCTGGTGGCAGAAAATAAGGGAACTTCCCTGAGTGCTCCACAGCAGTGGATTGTTGCATGCAGGCAGTAGATGCAGTGAGCGCAGCAGCTGCATGCACACGTTCTGTCTCAGCATGGAAGCTTGGCTGCCTCTGACTGTGGTGTTATGCAGTCAATCAGAGTAACATGATTATGCATGTCACATGACAACATGAGACTCAGAGAGAGCACATCCATCAGCTGTGCGTCGCATGGAGCTCACAGAGGAGGGAGAGTGAATGAAATCTCATGAGACACAGCGTTCCTTTACACAAGCTGATTAAACTTATGGAATATATTTAGTATGTTTCTAAGTATCTCAGACAATGCAGAGACTCAAACAGCTTATAAAAATTGTATCAACAGCTGTGAGTCTGCACTGTTATTGAACTAAAGTCGGGATGACTGTACTTTTTATTTTTTTAGCTGATATTGGTAAATTTCAATTTATGATTTTTTTAAAACTCAAAATATGTTTGTATGGAAATATTTGTGGTTTTGATAGCTTGTAATTCAAGGCCATCTGAAGTCACAGCTCATGTGTCGTACTGTGAACGCTCACTGTTTGCACTGATGGTGACAAGAAATTTTCATGGTTTAATGGTGCATCCCAGTTTATCTCTGAAATTGGAATTTCCGAGTTCACAGTTGGATACGTCATCAGGAAACCTCCCCTGAAGTCAAACCTTTAACTCGGAAACTCTGAAGACTTCAGTAACTCCGAACTTAAAATCCAGCATGGCAGCTCTGTGCATTAACAATGAAAAACGCTGTACATTACACTGTTTAGAGGCAATTAAGTAATGTTTTTTGTGCTGTTAAATCAGTCAAACAGTACTGTTCAAGTGCTCACTGTGGACATGTTGTTGTGTTGGTTTCGTGCACAAAAATCAAATAGTGTGTTGCTATTGGCTGGTAGCTAACAGTGCTAGCAGCAACCAGAGCTAACAATGGCTCCTCATAACTGGAACAGGGTCAGTCCCAGCTGTAAATTCAGACTTACGAGGTAAACAGAATGCACCGCAATTCACTAAAACCTCCTTTTTCTGTTCTTCAAAACTTCAGTTTGGAGTATGAAGCCTAGGTTTATAAGTGAAATGTCACAATTTTGATTTTTGTTTTAAAGTGCAAGGTATGTCCTAGCAATTAATAAAAAATTAATAAAAAAGAAAAAAAAAAAGCACAACAAACTTTGACGTACATTTAATTTCAGAGAAAATAAGTACAGTACATTGAACAAAAGTAATTATCTCTGTACCACAGAGAGTTAAATATCATCTGAAATACTGTTAAATGGTCTAAAACACAACAATAGAAGAGCCTGTCATGATACATAAAACCCTGCCATGACTGTTGCTACTTTCCAGAGATGTTTCCAGAGATCTTGTTCATTTGCTAGAGAAATCAACTGAAGTTATAATGCAGTTATCTGATGGAATTAGCATGCATGCTCATGTTAAAGGTGCAGTGTGAAGGACTTACAGTAGGAGGATTTTTTGGCAGAAATATAGTAAAATTAGATTCATAATTAGGTCTTTATTAGTGTTTCTTCACCTGAAAATAAGAATGGTCGTGGTTTAATTATCTTAAAATTTGCTGTTTATATCTAGAGAGGATTAAGTTTCTCTTGTTGCACTGACAACTCTACTGTAGCCCAGAAGGATCAAACAAAACACTGGCTCTAGAAAGTTCCTTTCTTTTTTCCTTTTTTTTAGCAGCCACTGCAGATTCTCCTAAGGCTAGGGGTCTTAGGTTGGTAAATCCTACGCACTGGACCTTTCATCATCATCATCATCATCGTCATCATCCAGGTGTGCTCTTTGGATCCAGCATTGAAACACGGCCAATAACTCAGTTTTAACTGCACAATAGTAAGTTAAACATTCAAAATTAATATTATGTATTAACTAGAAAAATATATAACTTTGTTAAATTTTACATTCGGGATCAAAAGTTTTCAAAGAAGGTTTATATTTGATATAATGCATTCAGCTGCACAGAGTTGAAGTACCACGTAACAAATACTCTATTACTCATAGTACATGAAAATAAGTACCATGTAGTATTGCATATTTTATGCAAACCATCTACTTATGATATATACATTCAAGTTTTAAGATTTCGTCGTCATACAGCTGTATGATCAGTACATGTGCATGTGTTTAATCTCAACATTATGCAGGAACAAAGTGCTTTTATTTCTCGAGTGCTTGATTAAAAATAACTCAGAAAGAGATTATTCTAGATCAATCCTTTAGCTGTCATCTTGTTCGGTCTCCTCTGTCAACTTCACTTTCTGACTTTAAAAGATAAGAACATCTTTAGATTGCTTGCCACTTGTAGCATCTTTAGTTTATGATGAGATCTTTTTCAAAGTCTTTGACTCAAGGCTTGTAACATCTTCTTGGCTGTTTAGTTCAGTTTCAGAATCTTCAACATCAGCGTAAGCGCCGTCCTCAGATTCTGCAGTCCTCTTCATCAAGGTATCAAGTGGTATTAACAATGTTTCAGCTGCCTCTTGGTTTTCTGTCTCGCTTGGAACAGCAGTTTGCTCTCCATCGTCAGTTTCTTCCTCTGGTTCATCCGAATTTTCATCTGCCTCATCTTCTCCGTCGGCTGAGTCACCATGGTTACCATGCCAGTCTGCCTCAGTTTCATCCTCCTCTTTTTTGGAGGCTCGAACGTCGTCTTCATTATCATCATGACTTTCGTTCAGGATGTTAACACATTCACATTGTGTTACATTTGTGTCTGTCTGTTCATTGTTACCTTTATCTGCATCTTCCACTCGTTTGTTCTCTGAAATTTCCTCCACATCTGCATTTTCTTCTTCCTCATTTGGTTTCAGCTCCACCACCTCATCAGGGCCTTCTGTTTCATCTTCTCCATGATCTTCAGTCACGTCACTTTCTTCAAATGTTTCTTTGACTTTGTCAGGATTCGTCTCGGTTTCGCTGACAGTTTTCCCATCAACCTCCTCTTCTTCTCCCTCTGTAGGTTCTGTTTTGTTATCTTCTGCAGAGTCACCGTCTGTGTTATCAGCAGATTCTTCCCTTTCAGTTATCTCATCCCGTGTCATTTCAGGCTCTCCCGATTCGTCTTCTGCCGTTCCATCTTCTTCAGACTCATCTCCTGCCTCTGTGCAGTCTTCACCTGTTGCACTTTCATGTTCAGCAGATTCCTCTGAATTGTTCTCAGCCTCTTCTGAATCCTTCCCAGTTGTTACACTTCCTTCTGGTTCCGCTTGAGATTTATTTTCTTCTTCAGCGTTATCAGCGGTGGCACTGCTTTCTGCGTTTTCATCAGCAGCAGCTGTGTCATCTCCTTCACTTTCACCTGCAGTCTCCTTCTCAGACTTCGTTTCAGAAAGGTCTCCTTCTGATTCAATATCATTCGTAATTTTTGATGAATCCTCTTCTCCTGCACTCTTGTTAACATCTGTTGTGTTGTTTCCTGATTCTTTGCTCTCCTCCTCTGAGTCATTTTCAGTCTCAGCTTTGGAGGTTTCTTCTCTTGCAGATTCGGACATGTGTTCTTCTCCCTCTGTGGTTTCTTCCACCTCGTCTTCACTTGATTCTGTATTGACTTTACTGATTTCCTCTTCACCTGAATGTTCTTTTTCTGTGGTTGAAGCTACGTCATCAGTCTCCTCCTTGGTGTCATCTTCATCTGTTGTGACAGCCTCCTTTACCATGGCAACCTCATCCTCAGATGGCTCCTTTGACAGTTTGTCATCATCAGCTGCGTTGTCATTCTCCTCTGTAGCTTCATCTTCGTTTGTGGTGGCATCCATGCCATCTGTGGAATCATCTTCCTCACCAGCAGCAGATTCTTCTGCATCGTCACATGTTTCCTCAGCCTCCTCCTTGTCAGATTCCTGTGGACTTGTGTCCTCCACAGCTTCAGCTTCTGCAGTGGCTTCACCAGCTTCTTCCTTAACTTCATCGCCACTTGTGTCAGTGATGTCTTTATTTTCAGCGGTTTCATCGTCAGTTGTTGCTTCAGCTGTTTCCTCCTCATCTGGTTTTGACTCATCTTCACTGGTGGCTTGAACAGCTGCTTCCTTGTCTGATTCATGTTCAGTTGTAGCACCAACATCAGACTCCTCTGCTGCATCTTCAGCTTCATCTTCACCTGCCACAGTTTTATCTTTTTCCACAGCACTTTCATCTTCGGCCGTTGTTGATTCATCATCGTCTGCAGTTTCATCTTCATCGTGCGTGGCAGCAGCCTGTTCTCCATCTTCAGTTGTCTCTGCATCCACAGCATCGTCCTTGTCAAGTTCATCTTCAGTTGTGGCTGCCACATCAGACTCGCCTGCAGTGTTTTCATCTTCATCTTTGGCGTCTTCCATAAGCTCTTCCCTTGATTCATCATCACTTGGGGCATCTGACTCTTTTTCAGTGGCACAGTCGTGTTCAGTTGTTGCTGCTTCAGCTTCTTCTTTGGATAAATCATCACCTGTTACATCATTCTCCTCTGCAGTCTCATCCTCATTTGCAGTTGCATCATCTGCTGAGTCTGCATTACTGGCAGCAGCAGTCTCTTCTCCATCATCAACCATCCCTGCATCTTCAGCTTCGTCCTTGTCAGATTCATTTTCAGTTGTTGCTGCCACAGCTGTGGGTTCAGTCGGTTCTTTTGATGATTCATCAGCCGTGGCTGTGTCGTCATCTGCGGACTCATCTGCACTGATGGAAGCAAGCGTTTCTTCTTCATTGTTTGTCTCTTCTTCTGCAGGCTCATTGTCGTCAGATTCATGTTCACTTGTGGCTGCTATAATGGTCTCCTCTGCGTCTTCAGCTGCAGTAGTCTCAGCATCCTCATCTCCATTTGTAGCAGCAGTCTCCTTTTCTGCAACAAGCTCATCTTCAGTTGTTCCATCTTCAGCTGCTTCCTTTGACAGTTCATCGCCTGTGGCTTCAGTCCCCTCCGCAGTGTCGTCTTCGTCTGTGGTGGCACTTATGCTCTCTCCAGGATCATCAGTCTCATCCTCATCTTCAGCTGCTCTTTCTACCACAGCCTCCTCTTTGTCAGATTCTTGTTCAGATACATGTTCAGTTGTGTCTGCTACGTTTTTATCTTCAGCTGCGGTGGCCTCAGCAACCTCTTCGCCTTCATCTCCACCAGTGATGACATCATCCTTGACCTCAGCTTCCTCTTTGTCAGATTCTTGCTCAGATTCATGTTCAGCGGTGTCTGCCACATTTTCTGATGTATTTCCATCTTCAGCTGTGGTGGCCTCGGCAGCCTCTTCCTCTGTTTCATCATCAGCAGTGACAGCATTCTCCTTGTCTTCAGCAAATTCATCTTCAGTTTCTGCTGTTCCAGCTGCTTCCTTTGAAAGTTCATCATCTGCAGTGGTGGCTGGGATCTCTTCATCCACAGCTTCCTCATTCTCACCTTCATCCTCAGTTGTAGCTGCCACATCAGTCTCTCCTGCTGCAGTTTCGACTTCAGCAGTCTCTTCCTTTGATTCATTTTCACTTGTGACAGCAATCTCATCATCACTCGCTGCTTCCTCAGCTGGTTTCTCTGATGAATTATCAGCTGCTGCGTTATCGTTCTCATCTGCAGAATCATCTGCACTAATAACAGCAATCTCTTCTTCACCATCAATCACCTCCTCTTCAGACTCATGTTTACTTGTTGATGTCACTTCAGCCTCTTCTGCCTCAGTTTCATTTTCAGCTGTGATGGTTTCAGAAGCTTCTTCTTTTATTTCCTCCTCACTGGCGGCAGCAATCTCTTCCTCATCGTGAAGTGTCCCTGCCTCCACAACATCACCTTTGTCTGATTCATGTTCAGTTACGGCCGTCATATCAACTTCTTCTGCTACATTTTCATCTTCAGCTGCGGAGGCTTCGGCAGCCTCTTCTTCTGACTCATCTTCACCGGTGACTACATACTTCTCTTCTTCGGCCTCCTCTTTGACAGAATCTTGTTCGGATTCATGTACAGTGGTATCTGACACATTTTCTGCTGCATTTTCATCTTCAGCTGTGGATGATTCAGCAGCCTCTTCCTCTGATTCATCATCAGCAGTGACAGCATTCTCCTTGTCTTCAGTGTCTGCTGTTGCAGCTGTTTCCTTTGGAAGTTCATCATCTGCAGTGGTGGCTGGGATCTCTTCATCCACAGCCTCCACATTCTCAAATTCATCCTCAGTTGCGGCTGTCACGTCAGCCTCCTCTGCTTCAGTTTCATCGTCAGCTGTGATGGTTTCAGCAGCCTCATTGTTCAGTTCATCTTCACTGATGGAAACAATCTCTTCTTCATCATTAACTGCTCCAGCCTCCACAACATCATCTTTGTCTGATTCTTGCTCAGTTACAGCTGCTGTCTCTTCTTCTGCAGTTTCATCTTCAGCTGTCTCTTCCTTTGATTCATCTTCAGTCATCTGAAGCTCGGTTGTTGCTTGCTCAGCAGGCTCTACTGATGATTCATCAGCTCCGGCTGTCTCTTGGTTCTCATCTTCGAAGTCATCTGCACTGGTGGCAGCAATCTCCTCTTCATCATCATCAACTGTCTCTGCTGCCACAGCCTCTTCTTTGTCAGATTCATGTTCACTTGTGACTGCCATAGTGGTCTCTACTGCTGCTATTTCATCTTCAGCTATGGTGGCCTCAGAAGCCTCCTCAAGGTCATCTTCACCTGTGACAGCAGTCTCTTTTTCTATATCAATATTATCATTAATTTCTGCTTCTGCTGGTTCTGACGATGCTTCAGCTGTGTCTGCGGCATCATTCTCATCCTCCTTTAGCAGCTGCTGTGTCCTTGTATTTTCCTCCCAAATCATCTTTGCTTCCTCCTCTTCTGCTGCATTTTCGTCCTCAGCTGTGGTGGATTCAGGAGCCTCCTCCTCTAATATATCTCCAGTTGTGTCTGCTTCCTCTGTTTCTGCAGAAATGGCTTTGTCTCTTTCTTCAGCAGCAGTCTGTTCAGTCAGCTCTTTGACCGTGTCTTCTCCTTCTGCAACAATGGTTTCAGAATCGTCTTCTTGTACTTCATCTTGACACACATCATTTGCTTCCTTTTCATCTGCTTCGACTGCAAAGTCCTTTTCAGCATCACGGTGTACCTCATCCCCTTCCACCTCTTTTACAGCATTGTCAATAACATTTTGGACGAGTGTCTCTGCTGTGTTTGTATCTGTGTCATTTTCAGAGCGAGGGTCGCAGTTCTTCATCACCAGGATCCTCTTTAGGTCAAAGTCTCTTACAACCGGTGCAGTATTCAGAACTTCTGCAGGGACTGCTGGCCTGGATGCCATTTTTTTCTTAACGCATGTTTCACATGGACAGAATTCATCATCGTTCTCACTGCGTTGGTCGCTGTAAGATGTCCCTGTTGCTGAATCATCACTTTTTTCTGCTTCAGGATTAATTGATTGTTTGATTATCATCTTCAGCCTGCGTCTTCTCTCTTCGGTTTGTGTTGTCGAAGCACGGGACATGGCTTCTTTGGGAGGTCTTGGTAGGCCTGCTCGACTTTGAATTTTTTTCCGTTCTCTGTCTATACTTGTTTGGATTCTTTTTTGAACCTCAGTTTTAAGTTCATTTATCATCATGTCAAGTTGCTCATTGTCCTCCAAGTTCCATCGGACTTTAAACTCACTCATTGCATTGATGTAATGTGTCATGAATTGCTTTTCTATTTTAGCTAATAAGGTTAAGACCCAAACAGGGTCAGGATCTTGAGAAATCCTTTTAGCTAACGGAGCTCTTTGAACAAGAGAAGAAGGACTCTCAGAACAAGTGTCGTCTCGACATTCTGTGTCAGCTTCTTCAGGAAGTTTTTGCCCATCGCTGTCATTCTCTGAGCTCTTGTTTGGTGAGGGTGGTGTGTCAGATAGCTCTCTTGGACTGTCATTGGTTCGAATAGTTTCATCTGTTGCTGGGTCGTCTTCTTTTTGTTTTCCCTCATACATTCCTTCTGCTTCAGTCTCACATGTCCACTGAGCATCTGCTTCGGCTTCACCTTCACAGACTTCTTGTACTTTGCTTAATGTATCCACAGCGGCGTGTGGTGGAGAAGCATTACCATTCACACCGTCGCTACTCTTTCCAGAGCCAGTGGAGCCACTGTTGACATCCACACCAGAGGATGATGTATGATTGAATTCATCGTCCATGAAATGGGGATCATCCTTCTTTAGCACCTTGTCATTTTCCGGAGGAACACAGAGCCAAAGAGACTGAAGAATATTCATGAGCTCTTGGTATCTTTCATCCTTTTCATTTGCGTTTTTCGGATTATTGTCTATTAATTGCAATTTCACGAGACAATCCAGAAGGCCTCTAGCTGAGGTGCTTAGTTTGCGTCCATACACTGGAGAAATTTCTGGCAAACTGTTACATCTGTCAACCTTTGGATTTAAAAGTACTTTCATCACCTGGACGGAAGAGTTAAATATTTTTGAGCTGTCAACTCTCTGAGTATGCGTATCATCTGCATTTTGTCCCTCTGTGCTTGTTTGGCAGTCAGTATTGTTCATTGCAGCTCCTTCATTTGTGTTTTTTTTGTCAGCTTCAGAGTCATCATGGTTTTTATCATCCCCCATTCCATTAATTTCCTCTGTCTCGTGACCAGTTTTTTGTCCGTCGCAGTTTTCATTTAACTCTTCCATGTCATACATATCACCGTCTCCTGGTATTCTCTTCAGCCATTCATTCACCACCTCATTAGGGGATGCATTTGGTAGGCTGGACGGGACCAGCTTTACGTCATCAGCATTTGTGTTCTTGTGTCTGTTTTTGCTGCTTTTGTCACTTTTGCCATCGCTGATACTCTTATCAATGTCTGTGGCTTTCAGCTGACCATTTATCATCTTGTTAGACACATTGGATTTTGATTCATCAGCAGCTGCAGTCTCACATGTTTCTTTGACAACATCTGAACTGGACAGAGTTTGTGACAAATCACTTTCATTTGTCTCAGTGTGACTAATCATATGATGTTCATTTGCCTTTGATTGTGGCACATTCTGACAGGTTTCTGACACAGCAGAGTTTGCAGCAGACTTTGGTTTGCCTGTCACCTCTGCATTTGCTTTTCTTGTACTTTGCCTGGTTGACCTGCTTGTCTTGGAGTGAGAACTCTTCTTATCATCTGCAACTTGTTGTTTCTCTTCCTCTTGCAAACTAGATGCAGGTCTACTCTTGTCTTCAGGATTCACAACTTCATTTACAGGAGAAACAACACTGTTCTCCTCAGCAGGAGCATCAACGGCCATAGATATTGTCAGTTCCTCTTCATGTTCTACATCTGTTAAAGTTTCAGATACTTTGGATTTTCGAGATTTTGTAGACTTGTTTGTCTTGACCGACAAAGAGCTCTTTGGACGCCCTTCACTTTTCTTTTCTTTACCCTCAGATGTTGCCGACTTCTTTGAACGTGCTGAAACACGAGACTTTGATGACATGGATGGAGATGCTCTGTCCTCACTTTCCTCAACGGTCACAGCAGGGACTTCTGACATTTCAGATTGGCTGGATTTTGCTGACACTGGGCTAACTGATCTCTCCTGTGTTTCATCAGCAGGAACATCAGATACTTTTGATTTCCTGGATCCCACTGACATATTTGACTTTGCTGACAGGGCAGTTGGAGCTCTCTCAGATTTCTCCCCAGCATCTTCATCACAAGTAGTGTCCATACTCCTTATTGTAGGGATTTCCCTGTGTGATCTTGCATCAGTATCTTCATCGTGTCCTGTCCTTTCTGTAGTTCTAGAGACGTTGGACCGCTTGCTTCTCGCAGAAACATTTGACTTCACTGACAAAACACTCGGGGTCCTCTCTGTTTGATCCACATCCTCAGTATGTGTGTCAGTTTTGTGCTCAGAAACTTTTGATTTCCTTGATCTCTGAGACAGATTTGACCTTGATGATTTAATTGACACGATGCTTGGTGTTCTCTCTTCAGTTTCCTCACATTCAGTCACATTTTCATCAGCTGGAATTTCATCGGTTTTTGAATAACTTGATTTTCCTGCAGATGTTAATGATTTATTTGACATGCCACTTTGCGCTCTCATTTCATCTTCATTTCCTCCGTCTTCTTCTCCATTTACATTTTGACGACCATGAGAAGTTTTTGATTTTGTAGATGCTGATGTTACTATGGAACTTCCTGATTTGACAGACATTGAGCTCATCGCTCTTGTCTCAGTGTGTTCTTCAGCGTTTATGTCAGTAATGTTTGCACAATCTTCTGCAGGAACCTCAGAAGCTTTAGTTTTCTTTGATACTGCCGACGCGTTTGACTTTCTTGATTTTGCTGATTTCATGGAGGCAGTGCTCGGTGCTCGCTCTGTGGTGTCGTCATGATTTTCTTCCTCTGGAGTATTAGAGGCGTTTGACCTCTTAGATTTTGCAGAAATGTTTGATTTGGTAGATCTGGCAGATTTAACTGACAGGGTGCTTGGTGGTCTTTGGGCTGTTTCCTCATCATTTTTAGTGTTTTCTTCTGAAGGAACTTCGCATGTTGTTGATGAAACTGAAATATTTGATTGTGTTAATTTGGCTGACAGTTTGCTTGGTGATCTCTCCTCGTTTTCTGCTTCTGCATTTTCATCCTCTGGATTGCCCGAAGATTTAGCTGATCTAATGGACAGGGAACTTGGTGCTCTCTCTGTTATTTCCTCTTCAGCACTTCCTGCACCTGAAATTTTACCTTTTGATCTTTGGGAGAGTGCAGAGGCGTTTGACTTTGCTGATCTGCCAGACATAGCACTTGCTACTCTCTCCTCAGCTGGGACATCTGAAATTTTTGACTTGCTTGATTTAACAGACATAGCTGACTGTGTGGATTTGGCTGACATGGCACTCTGTGCTCTCTCTTGGGTTTCTTCTTCACCATTCCCATCATCTGAAACACCAGCAATTTTGCCAGAAGAAACTTCGGAAGCCTTTGATTTAGTGGATTTTGCTGAAGCATGTGACTTGGCTGATTTAACTGACAAGGTGCTAGGAGCTCTCTCTGTCTTCTCATGCTCAGCCACATCATCAGTAGTTACACCTGAGGCTTGTGATTTGTTAGATTTTTTAGAAACATCAGACTGGACTGATTTGAGTGACACACAGCTTGCTGCTCTTTCTTCAGTTTGCTCTGTGCCAGTTTCTTCATCGGGGCTCTCAAAGCTTCCTTCAGCTGGACCATCAGAACATTTTGACTTTTTTGATCGAGCAGAAATATTTGACTTGACTGACTGAGCTGACACTGAGCTCACTCTGCCTTCATTCTCTGTTTCGGTGATTTCAGTTTCATGTTCAGAGGGCATGTCAGAAGCTTTTGATGTCTTCGATATTTGAGACACATTTGACTTAGCTGATTTTGCTGATTTGACTGAGATAGTGCTCGGAGCTCTTTCTTGATCAGCATTTTCTTCAGCTTGGGTAGCTGAGACTTTTGACTTATTTGATTTTGCAGAAGCAGTTGACTTAGCAGACATTGCACTCTCTGCTCTGTCTTGCGTTTCTTCCTCATCGTTTGTGACCTCAGGAGTTTTAGTATCAGAAGGATCTTTTGAAGCGTTTGATTTCACAGTTACTGTAGAAGCATGGGACTTCGGTCTGGCACCACTGTCCTCAACTGGTCCATCAGCTGAACATTTTGACCTACTCGATTTTGCAGAAATATTTGACTTGATGGAATGGATTGACATTGAACTTACTGATCTGCTTTCAATGTGTTCTTCTTCATTTGCCTCTTTAAAAGAATCAGGAATGTGATCAGTAGAAATGTCAGACACTTTAGATTCTGCTGAGATATTCGACTTTGCTGATTTGGCTGACATTCCGCTCGGAGCTCTCTCTTCAGCTTCCTCTTGATCCAAAACATTTTCCTCCGCTGGACCATCAAGTCCTTTTGACTTCGTAGATTTGGCAGAAACAGCCGACTTTTCAGTCTTGCTTGACATGGCACTCTGTGCTCTCTCTTGAGCTTCATCTCCACCCTCTTCCTCATTGGGAATGCCAGTACTTTTGCCTGAGGCAACTTCAGAAGCACTTGATTTGACAGATTTTGTAGAAGCACGTGACTTTGCAGATTTGGCTGACAAAGCACTTGGTGCTCTCTCTGCAGACTTGATAGATATTTCAGAAACATGTGACTTCACTGACTTGGCTGATGTGCAGCTTGGTGGTCTTTCTTCAGTTTGCTCTTTGTCTTTTTCTTCATCAGGGCTCTCAAAGCCTTCCTCAGCTGGAACATGAGCAGAACATTTTGACTTCTCTGATCTTGCAGAGATAATCGATTGAACTGACTGGGATGACATTGAGCTCAGTGCTCTCTCTTCACTCGCCCCTTCAACAATTCTTTCTTCAGGATTGTCCACACCATCATCCAAAGGAACCTCAGAAACCTTCGTTCTTCTAGATGTTGTAGAAACATTTGACTTTGCTGATTTTCCTGATCTGACTGACAGTTTGCTTGGAGCTCTGTCCTCATGATCCTCATGATCCAGGTGATCAAATCCTTTTGACCTTGTAGATTTGGCAGAAGTATTTGACTTTGCAGTTTTGGCTGACATGGCACTCTCTGCTCTCTCTGCAGACTTAATAGAAATTTCAGAGACACGTGACTGGACTGATTTAGCTGACATGCAGCTCGGTGCTCTTTCTTCAGTTTGCTCTTTGTCATCCTCAGTGTTTTCTTCATCTGGAACACATTCAGAACGTTTGGACTTATTCGATCTTGCAGAAATGCCTGACTGAACTGACTGCAGTGACATCGAGCTCACTGATCTCCCATCAGTCTCTTCTACAATAACAATTTCTTTGGCGGCATCACCAGAGTTTTCAGAAGGAATTGCAGAGCCTCTTGTTTTCTCAGATGTTGCTGAAGCATTTGACTTTGCCGATTTAGCTGATGTAGTTGACATATTGCTCGGAGCTCTTTCTTCATGTTCCGTAAGATTTTCTTCAGCTGTAACGTCACTGCGCTTTGATGTCTTACTTTTGGCAGACATAGCTGACTTTGCTGATTTGGCTGACATGTTTGACTGCGTCGATTTCACTGACAGTGCACTAGGTCCCCTCTCTTCCTCATGTTCAGTAATATTCTCTCTATCTGAGCCATCACAGCATTTTGAATTACTAGATTTTGCTGAAACGTTTGACTTGCAGGATTTGTCAGACTTGCAGCTTGGTGGTCTCTCGCTGGTTTCCTCTTCAGCATCTCCCTCATCACAAATATCGTCATCATGCTTGGAAAGAACCTGAGATGCTTTTGATTTTGTGGATACTGCTGAGGCATCTGACTTTGCAGATTTTGCTGACATTGCACTTGGTGCTCGACCTGTAATTTCCCCACCACAGCTGTTCTCCTCGGACCGTCCTTTAGAGGCTTTTGATTTACTGGATATTGCAGATGATTCTGACTTGACTGATTTTTCTGACATGGCACTCGTTGCTCTTGCTTCAGCTTCATCATGTTTGACAGAATTCTCCTCAGCTGAAGCACAGGAAGAGCTTTGCATTTCCTCAACTTCATCATCACAGCTTGTTGCTCTTTGTTCTATTTCCTCTCCAGTATTTCCATCATCATGATTTTCTTCACTTTCTTCTTTAGCAACTACAGATGATTTAGATTTGTTAGATTTTCCTGAGACGTTTGACTTAAGTGACTTAGCTGATTGGACTGATATCACGCTTTGTGCTCTCCCTTCACTTTCTCCGTTCCCATCATCTGAAATGTCAACACTTTCTCTACCAAGATGGTCAGACTTTTTTGGTTTTGTAGATCTTGCAGATGCATTTGATGTTGCTGACATAACACTTACTGTTCTTTCCACTGGTTCTTCCACATCTTCATCATTTACCTTTGACTTTCCAGATGTTGCAGATACATTTGACTTGATAGACCTAGCTGACAGTGCACTAGGGGCTCTTTCACTGTCTGTAATTTCAGCCTGCTTTTCCTCAGCTGCAAGATCAGACACTACTGATTGATTGATTGATTGAAGTTTTTCTGATTTTCTGGACCTTGCAGATGAATTTGACTTGGTGGATTTTATTGACACAGCACTTGGAGCTCTCTCCAAAGTTTCCACTACCTCTTCCTCACTGTCCGCTTTATTTGATGACACTCCTGACAAAGCACTAGGTGTTCTTGTGTCCGGATCTTGCACCTCCTCAGCATTTTGTTCAGCCTCAACTTCAGACTTTTTAGAAGTTGCTGACTTAGTTGACATGGTACTTGCTGCTCTCTCTTGAGTATCTTCCTCAGCATTTTCATCTTGAAGCTGAGATGTCTTGGAATGTGCAGATCTTGCAGAGGTATTTGATTTGTATGACATGACACTTAGCACTCTCTCTTGATCTTCTCCAGCCTCTCCAGCTTCCTCTTCTTGCTCAACATTTTCATCAGCATCTTTTGACTTTAATGAGACAAGAGAGTGCACACTCCCGTCAGATTTGTCCTCTGAATTTTCTTTGGATGGGGCTTCATAAGTTCTTGACTTTTTAGACTTTGCAGAAACATTTGACTTCACTGACAGTGCACTTTGTGCTCTCTGTCCAGTTTCATTCTCATTTTCTTCATCTTGGATTTTAATGCTTTCCTCTGCTAATGCTTCAGATGCTTCTAATTTTGATTCGGAGGCAGCGTTTGATGTGGCTGACATGGCACTGGGTGTCCTTTCCTCACTTTCCTCCTCAGCTTGTTCTTCATCTGGTTGAGCAGAGACTCTTGATCTCTTTGATTTAGTAGAGGTTTTGGATTTTGATGACAGGGAACTCAATGCTCGTTCTTTGTCAACATCCTCCTCTTCTTTGTGTTGTTCAGCGGCCATTTCTGATGTCCCTGATTTCTCAGATTTACAGGATTTGACGGACATGCTACTCAGCGGTCTTTCTTGTGTTTCTGTGTCATCTTGTGTTGGTGCTTCTGCAGCTGTAACTTCTAAAATATCGGATTTGGATTTTGTCGAGGCATTTGAATGAACTGACATGGCACTTTTGGATCTTTCCCCCAGTACATCTGCAGACTCTGTATTCTGTATGTCTTCAGACTTGTGTGATCTGCCAGAGGCATTTGATTTAACAGACATGGCACTTGATTGATCTCTTTGTATCTCACTCTCTTCTTCTGCTTGGACCTTGACTTTTGTATTATCATCAGGATTATTAGACCCTCCACAGTTACAAGTGTATGATTTTTGGGATTTTCTTGACTTACTTGAGTGCCCTGAAGCACTGGATGCTGTAGAGCTTGAGGATAAAGGTTGCACAGGCGATGCTGTATCCATTACTGCACTTGAAGCACTGGGTGGGACTCCCTCCCCCTCATTGTTTTGATTCTGCTCATGATCTGATATTACTCCAGAAGAAGCACTGGGAGCAGAACCTGTTCGTTCTTCTTGCTGAGAAGTTTTGACATTGACCTCATCAATTGGGGAACTGTCGTCACAAACCTCACAGTTTTCCATTGTGGAGGACTGTACCTTGCACTTTGGTGAGGAGGTCTCACTCCTGATGATGCAGTACTCTAGAGTCTCAGCTGCCTCAACAGTCTGCTTGACACAAGTTTCTCTCTCCACCACTTGCTCTGCATGGTCTTCACTTGATCTGGACATAGTTTGCCTCTCAACCACTGTCTTCCGAGAGACCACTGTATGCGAAGATGCGCTTGAGCTGGACGTTTGAATGCAGCGGCTTGCTCCATGTGCTCCTGGGATGTTTTTCCAGATGTCATATTCCTGGCAGTGACTGCAGCAGTGAGGACAGTGAGGATCCTCTGTATGTCTTTGGTAGCGTCTTGCAATGTAAGCCTCATCTTGCTCACCAGCAGAGATGATTTCAGATTCTGAAAAACTTCTATCACTAACTTGTGCAAAATAGGGGTCATTGTGTCCTTGGAGGACCTGACTGGTCCTGCTCGCTTTTTTTCTCACTTTGGTGGACCAATGTAATGTTTCGTCGTTCTCTAGCCGGAAGCGCACTTTCATTTCCATCGACAAACTGCCATCTTTATTGACACGAACACGTTTCTCTATATCATCTTCTCCCAGTTCATCAGCGGTGTGTGGGCAGGAATCCACTTGATTCAGAGATTCAGTTCCATCAGGTAATGACTTGTCAGATGACACTGACTGCCTGGTGGATTTGGGGTCAGATTCCAGTTTTGTAACAATGAGACTTTTCTTCGTTGGTCCTTGGTTTGCCATTGAGACATGAAACAACAGAAGAAAGAAACCAAAAGAAATCTCCTTTTACTTTAATAAAAGTAACAGTGCTAAGCGTCTTAGTAATAATTAATCTTAAAAAACGTAATTTAGTCAAACCGTTTCACGTACCCTCATGTCCTTCATTGCAGCCACTGGAGCGCGACCTCAAGCTCAACCTTGGAAGTTTGTCATCGGATGTTTTCCGAAGATTCTCCACGATGGACGGGTGGGAGGGCTCACGTCCCACACAAACAAGGAAACTGGGGCATTGCATAAGACTCTGAACATTGTCAATCTGAAACAGAGGAAGAGTAGAAATTAGTTTAGAGTGAGTCTGTTTACTGCTTGAAGTTTACAGTAAAATAAAGGTAATTAGCCAAGGGATTGCATGTATGTATATTTGATTTGAAACACTTTAGATCAAATTCCATTGACATGGCATATTTTTCATGGCTTTTACAGACTGGATTTAACCAGTGTTGATACTGTAATCATAATACATCCAGCCTATTTCCGTAATTCACTAAGGAAACTGCTGAACCACTAAAAAATAATTAAAATAAATCTTTTCTTTCTCATCATCATTGTCTCACGGCACTGTAGGTGTGACCAACACACCTACAGTGCAGAACACACAACACCAGTGTTGGACAAGTTAGTCAGAAACGGTAATAAGTTACTTATTACTGATTACTCCTTATAAAAGTAATACATTTACTTTACTTATTACTTTGCATCAAAAGGAATCAGGTCTGTTTCTCATCACTTTACTATATTACTTTTGCAACACAACCGACTTCCTAAAAAAGTGACGTACAGCCTGTTTAGCTCCCAAAACTGGATCCACTTTATTGGAACAACAACTTTGTTTTGATGGCTACTAATTTAAAGATGTGTTGAGGCATAGCAACACTATCAGTAGGTTCTTAGAACTTCAAGCTTAGCGATGCTCAAATCAAATACGCCTCTTGCAGAAAAAATATTGATCAGCACATGCACGTATATCTTATTGTCATATCTGAGGACAAAAAACACATCCCTTTCTAGTAACGCAGTAATGCAGCATTACTTGGATCAGTAACTGTAATATAATTATTGTTTTGGAAATTGTAATCCCCTACTTTACTAGTTGCTGGGAAAAGTACTAAAATTACTGTAATGCATTACTAAGTTACTTCCCAACCATGATTAAGACACTGTCATATTAAATGCAACACAGCTTGAGAAAGGCACTAGGTTCAGCTGGCAAGCCTTTAACTTTAGCATAACAGTGAGCATTGTTGTTCTTTAAATAATAGAAACATGGGACAATAAATAGTGCATTGATTGAATAATTTGTGGTGGCCTTGCTTAACTTAGGCTGAGTGGATTCACGGGATTCAAGACTGAGTCCTTGCTGTAAGTCTCTTTAACTGTTCACAGTTTAACAATGAGTGCAATATTGACAAGCTGCTGTTTGTTTTCCTGTAAACTCATTATTGACCAGGTCGCTACAGAAAGAATTGCAGACCATGATCGACTGTTCAGATATTTTAAAAAAAGACTAAAAAGATTTCTGTTTCTCTTCACAGTGTTGAAAACACTGAAGCGTGACACCAAAGGCTCAGTGTGTATCGAACCGTGAACTCTGCACACCGTCACGCCCTTAATATGCATATATACAACACATCCTGTCATTCATTCTGCCAGCTATACGCATATTGAATTATTCACTTGGTGCGCGACACATTCAGGCGTGCTGTATACGCATCATTGTCTTTGCATGAGCAGGTACTCACCTCCAGATTGACAAAGATAGCCTCCATGTCCTGCGGACTCAAGACTTGCTTCAATGGGATCATGTAATTCTAAAAAAACAAGAGACAAATCGGTGAAAATGTGTTTCACTTAAAAAAACAAATACCATAACTAAAAGTTACCATTTTTTTATTGACAATGCATTGACACAATGGAATAAAGCTTTGGGCAGGCTTTTAGCAGATCTATTAGAAACTAGTTGAAGGACGGCACACTAAAATGTGAACTGCAGCAACCACAACATCAACAAAACAAAAATCAATACCAGGCCACACTGTAAAAGATGGAACTGCCACGCTGTTGTTCAGTGTGTTAAGTTATTTAATTTCCTGCTGTAACACCGTATCTGCCATAAATGCAGACGATACAGCTGTTCTTTATGCCGCACTTACAGCAGAAACATCAGCCTGCTGTTTCTCGCAAGTTGTTTTATGGTTGTCACATTCCATCATCATAATAATAACAAATAGATCAACTACGAAGCAACGGAGAGATGACAGGCTTTATTAACCCCAACTCAATTAAGCCTAATGAGTCCTCTGATCATACGAAGGTTATTTATTCTCATTTAGTCCCGCGCTGGTCCGAAGCGGGAAACACAGGATACACATTTAGTTTAATGAAATTAGCAGAGCGGGTGATTTGTGGCGTTGCAGCAAATCGCGAATGAAATCTGTCAACTTGGAAACTGATGTGTTAGCAGCGCTGCTCTCAACAATGGCTCATTATCACACAGAGAGGAAGACGGCGTGTGTGTCTGTGTGTATGAGGGAGTTTATAATTTTTTTAAGGTATGCAACTTAAGTTTGTTTGCATTACTGTTGTGAGTAGTGCCATCCAAAGCAATAAGTTAACACTATTATGCCGCAGTAACACAGGAAGAAACACAGAGTATGTTTGTTTGGGTTTTAATTTTTATTTTTTTATAAATTATATCCGTTTTTTGGATAACTTCCTCACAATTATCAGTGTGTGTCACTGCCCTGTGAAGTGTGGGTCTATACTTAAAGCTCCAGGGCTTAGCGTCCCCTGTGGGTGGCTGAGCCAATAATAACCCAATCGATCAGCTCCAGTGACATTTGTGCCCACCAATGAATCTGCCAATAGCTGACATTTCCATGCTGTGACCCGGCCCGGAGGCCTGAGACACCAACAAAGAAGAGGTGACAAAAGGGAGCTCCGACGCCACATTGCCTCTGCCAGGATAAAAGTGCACATACATCTCCACATACACACTCAAATGTAAGTGCACACACAGAATACAGAGCACACACACACACAATGCGACACTCACCTTTTCAATATCCTCTAAAGTCTTATAGTACTTCGCTTCAGTCTCCTGGATCTCCACTAAGCAGCAGTTTCTCTTGTCATCTTCTGTCATTCCCATTTTCTACGGTGAGAATAGAAAATAAAATGAGTCTGGACAGTTTGACTGCATGATTCCGGATTTTTGTTTTTATCAGGAGTTTTCAATCATTACTGTTTTTCATGTATATTAAATATTTATCAAAAATTAAGTTTAAACAAATGCCAGTGTGCCATTCAGTGTCTAAATATGTGACACACAAGAACTGTTTAGGATTTAAAAAAAAAAAAACAAAACAAAACAAAACAAAAAAAACATGTTGGCCTTATGTTTCAGTGAATTCTAAAAACACACCATCATCTGTGTATGAAATTTTAATATTCTTGTCAGCCAATGGTTTTGATTCAGTATGAAATCTATTCAGACTGTTAGAACTTGATTTAGCCGTGTAATCCATGATTTAGTATAATCTGTGTGAGATGATGTAGTGCAGCTTTTCCAGTCAATTTATACTTAAACTGAATTGTCACGCTGCCATAATGTACTATTGACAAAAGCTAATGCAGACTTTATGTTGACCATAATTACAAGACTCCAGCGATTTGAAGAGTCTGTTTAATTTTAATTTACCAATCCTAGGTATAAAATTGACTGGACTTTGCTGATTGATTTTTAAAAAGTCTGGAAAATGAATGGAAACCAACTGCTCTCGGAAAAAAAGAAACAATACATCCAAACATCTTAAACTGTGAGCTGTGTGTTCAAACATGGTAATAATTACGTATACAAGGTGTGCAGTTACGGAGCTACCTCTCCATCCTTACTGTTGGCCTGTGCTCTGCATAAATTAAAAAAAGAAAAAAAGAAAAAGAAAAAGAAGGTGTCTAATTGAAGCAGCTTGGATCAGATCAAAATGTTCACCCACTCTGACTGACTGCAGCTGCTGCTATGGCTTGAGTAAAGTAAGAAAGGGAGGCGTGTGAGCTGTTGAACCTTTTGTGTGTCATTGTATGTGTGGGCAGGCCGGCTGAACGAGGCATATGCATGCATATGCAGATGTCTCAAGGGTTTTAATTCATGGCTATGCAAGCATGAGTGGGCGTTGGTAGATGGGGAAAAGACACAAACTTGTCTGCGTCGAGCGTTTCTCGTGATCCCTGATGTCTGAGTAAGTCTCCGAGTTCAACATGTATATATACTTGTTTTTCTTTAAAAGAAAAATATAATGTAACGCATGTTGTGACTCAGTGACACTATGCCATGGTGGTGATATGAGCAACTTAGCTATGGAATTACTCAGTCATCTGGGACCGATTTGGCTGCTGATAACAAGCACAGATAATACAGAAACTGGGGCTAACAGGGTGGAAATGCAAGTCCAGTCCAGGCTTCAGTCCAGCATGTAATCAAATAATAGGAGTGAGGGCTCAAAGCCAGCCGGATAATGTCTATTTGTCCCTTTTTTTTGAGGTTTCTATGTGGCAGCTGGTGGTCCACTGACATCAGCTAATACTGCAGTCACCGAGCTGAAGTCACAACTGTCTCCAACGGGCCCTGAGTCAGACTCCAGATGGGTTCCCCGTTACCCCTGTGCGCGGGTCAGTAATCTAACTGGCAGGCCGTTCTCTTGGGATGATGTGAGTGTGTTTTAAATGAAGTGGTGGTGGGAGTTAATTGACAGGGTGGGGTGAGTCACAAACAAAGCGGCACTCACCTGCATGTATCTGATCTGCAGCATTGGGAAAGGCAAAGCAGTGCAAGTCAGAAGTTAAACTTATCAGCAGTTGTGTAAGAGGCAATAAGTGAGTGTGACATCACGCAAATGCTGAACTATAAGGGCAGAGATATTGACAAGCACATCACAGAAATAACCTACGTCTCATGTGGGAGGGAGTATGTATTTACTGTTCTTAGCACTATTTTTTCATGGCATTTTTTGGTAGTATAGAACTCACTTAAATACAATATTTTTGATAAAGTAATTGGTCAATTTAAGTGTTGTCGAATGAACACAGGCATCTAAATCTAAGCTAATGACTAAAATTACAACTCGACTTTTAACCTTCAGCAGGCATCAGAATCACAATATGACAATTACATCATTTATAGTTGATTAAAAAAACATCTATGACAAGTAAAGGCCGGACCAATACGTCAGTTCGTTGATTTTATGGGCGACATTGGCCTATCGCATATATTGGAGTATTTTTTTCTCCGATATGCACCAACATTG
>JAPXVT010000011.1:12807354-12818650 GCA_029823135.1 Acanthurus reversus
AAAGTGCCCCTCAGCTGGTGCTGCAGCTCTGCATCATGATCCAGAGCAACAAGGCTGAGTGGCTGCAGTGTAAGGGGTTCCCTTAGCCTCCATGTGCACACTCACAAATTTTTTTCTCATTTTTAAGACATCTTCATCATCTCTCTGTATATTATATTGTATATCACACTGTGGTTATAGAATGAAGCTTCTTATTTACACCTGATAAATCTATTTTCTATGAAGTTCACATGCCATTTTACTGCATTTACAGTGTACAATATTCTCCACTATTGCATTTGATTTCCCACATTCATCAGTCTTGTTTTTGAAAGCTCTTTTACAATTCCAGTTTCCTCATGCAATACAGCTCCCCAAGGAAGGCAATTCAATCATAACATGCGATCCCCTTTCCTGTGTGGTCTTCTATAGAAATGCCATCAATATATTTGCTGAGAGGCACCACGCTGCTGCTCTGCACATAATCCTTTATCATTTGTCATGCTGCAGGTTACTTCTCTGACATATCTGCTGTCTCTACTATTATAAAAGTCTTAAGGAAACTGAATTGGTGCCCTGAACGGGGATTGTGTTGACTGAATGACCTATGATGATCTAAGTTATAGTGTGCCTTTTCAAAACTGTGATAGATTGCTTTGGCTGAAATAAAACACATTGTATACAGTGAGTGGAGTAACAACCAAGTAGAAATAAGACAATAAATCTTTGGGTTATGCCATATTAATACAACAAAATTTGATTTTTCTCTCAATTTCTGCTGTTTTTGGAACCATTCAACAGCATCTTCCATTTTAAGTCTTTTTCCGCTTTAACTCTCTCTATCTCTGTCTATAACCACAGGTCTTTCTGCCATGTCCTCCCTCTTGTCCCTGGCCTGGGTGCTAGCTTCATACCACAAACTCCTGCGAGATTCACGTGACGACAAGAAGAGCATGAGTTACCGAGGTGCTCTGGTGCATCTGTTCTGGCGCCTTTTTACCATCTCCTCCCGGGTGCTCTCCCTTGCCCTATTTGCCTCTGTTTTTCACATCTACTTTGGCATTTTTGTGGTGCTCCACTGGTGTGCCATGGCTTTCTGGGTCATCCATGGCGGCACCGACTTCTGCATGTCCAAGTGGGAGGAGGTATTGTTTAACATGGTGGTGGGCGTGGTCTATGTCTTTTGTTGGTTCAATGTGCGGGAGGGCCGGACGCGGTACAGAATGGTGGCCTATTACACAGTAGTACTGTTAGAGAATGCCATCCTCAGCTCCCTTTGGTATGCGTACCGCGACCCAGCAACCACCGACGCCTATGCCTCTTTTGCCCTCTGTGGCGTCTTCCTGTGCTTTGCCTCAGGTGTGGCCTGTATGGTTCTCTATTACGGGGTCCTACACCCCATGGGCCCCCGGCTGAGGGTGCTGGCCAGCTCCTGTTGTGCTGAGCTGCTGTGGGGCCTTCCGTTACCCCCTGAGGCCGAGCCCATGGCTCCCACTCCTGGCCCTCGCGGCTCTCAGGCCACCCCCACAAGGGGTCTGGCAGGGGAGTATGTGGAGTCAGATGAAACAGCCACGGACACCTGCCTTCCGGTTTTCCAGGTGAGATCCACAGAGCCTGTGGATGCAGCTGGCAGGCCCATCCGGCCTGAGGGTCCTCTCATCAAGATAGACATGCCCAGAAAACGCTACCCAGCCTGGGATGCACACTTTGTGGATCGGCGCCTGCGCAGGACCATAAATGTGCTGCAGTACATTAGCCCTAATGCGGTGGGCATCAGGTACAGGGACGGTCCGCTTCTTTATGAACTCCTGCAGTACGAATCTTCCCTCTGAAGGCATCTTCTCAACAGCTCACCTTCTCTTACACACAACAATGCACATGCCTTTCCTTTCTTTCACTGATCTCCTTCGTCTTCAGATATGATCTCTTTCCATTTGACACCCCGCTCTCTCCTTCTCTCCTCTCTACTCATTCACTTTTTCTGCAGGAGATGTGTGTTTTGTCAACTGAAAATCTGTCAAGACAGTCTCAGCACACAGTCATGATTTATTTTTGGAAAAAACATACAGTACAGAGAGAAAAATATGAACCTACAGTATCTTATGTGATATATACAGGAGTCTCATATAAATCCCTCTACATTGATAGAGGAGGGTTCTGTATGAGTGTGTAGATAACATATGAATGTTTCACTATGAAATGTGTTTAATGCATTATACTGTATTGGTGATTCAACCTGTGAATACTTATGAAGGGCATATTGTATGTCCCTGTGACATGGGACTGGCGCAAAGCCTGATGGGAATGATGGAGGAGAGTCTCAAAGTCAGCAGGTCTTTGCACATCCCGACATTTACTGCCATTCTTTATGTAGATTATTGAAATGTTTGATGATGTTTACCGAGTCCTTAGCCCATGAATCAAAAAGCACTGAAATTTCTATTGTGATACCATAACAGAGAGCACAATCAAAGATGTGTCCTTTCTGTAATTAATGTAATTCAAAATGGATTCTCCTGCTGGGAGCTTAGTTGGCTCAAGTGTATCCTGGCTGTCCTATTTTTGTTCAAAATCCTAAATCGTAATCGCATCATGTATGGAAGAAAAAAGAAGCACACTGACCTTCAATCAGTTCCACCCACACGTACAATTTTTACAGTACAGACTGCCCTCCAGAGGAGGCAAGCTGTAACAGCACGCCTTACTTGGTCATTTCTGCCTGGAGTTATGACAGCACAAGGTAGCAAGGTAAAAAAATAAAAAATTTTTTAAAAAAGGCGCAAAGAAAAGAGAGAATGTAGTTGAAATGAGCACAATGTTTTCTAAATTGGTGGGTAGAAAATCATATTAAAAACATTCCAAAGACATTTTTTAATGATTGTAGGAATTTAGAAAAGGGGTAGAAGGGTACAAATGTGTGTTATCACGCACTTTTTTTGAAGTGCAAAGACAGCCTGCAAGGAATCCTCCACCATTCCCCTCTGAAAATGAGAAAGAACTCCCTAATCCCACCTCCCCATTTTCTTTTCTTATCAACAAATGTTTCGGGTTGATTAATATATGCTTATCGGGTGCAAAGACTTGTAATAACTTCTTGAAAAAAAGATAAGAAATCTGAGAAGAAATTTCTATGCTACTATACTACAGTGCATATTTGTGTCCACATTTATAGTCATTGACATAACTATATTTTGCCAGAACACACACTTTTTTACATAACAAGAAAATGTTGTGCAGTGCAGTGTTTAAAGGTATACTCCTCAAAATCAGTGTGCCCTCCAAGAAGAGGTTGTGCTCTTACACGGGTGCACGGGCAACTGTTCTGGCACCTGCTAGCACAGTTGAAACAAAGCCAAATTGCATCTTACAGTACTGTCTTTCCAATTTATTTGCCCCCTTGAACCAGTAGAATGAGTCCTTGCAAAATGTGTGCCATCCATAGGCCTGCTGTGCGGCAATTTACATTGATACTCACCTCCTAGCTGAACCAGTGGGAGTTCTAGTCACAGGACGACCTATCTTGATGAGGAAAACAACATAAAATAAAATAATGAAAAAAAAAAAGAAAAAAAAGCCTTCTAAGTCAAAGGAGCTTGACTAAAAATTCCAGCGAGGGCTACTGAACAATTCATAAGAGAACTGAATGCATTTCATATTCCAATTTTATTGAATTACTCAATGATTCATCTGAATATATAATGTGTGTTTTTTTACACTGCAGTGTTTGGCATGAGTTTAGGTGAAGGATTAGTATGAATGCACCCAGCAAGGGATGTCCAAGAGCTCTACACGAAGCAGAGATTCCTCTGTCCTGGCTCACTGGTTTTCTGCTTAGCTGTGGCCACGAGTGCCTGCTAACATCGTACTGTAAAAGGCAGATGCCATGTAAGTCCAGGCCAAAGGTGAGAGGGGTTTTTTGCCAGGGTTGGAAAAGAACATGAGGACAGACTGTGATAAAGGGTCTGACTGGAGTATAGTGGATAATTTCTCGTATGCCATAGGGGTCAGAGTGTGCTTGCATGGTGGCGTGGAGGCTATGCATGCCTGTCTCTGTGCCCTTTCCCACAGTTATGTCCTCTTGCCGATTGTTCAGCTCCATCCCTGGTTGCTGCTCCGCCCTCCTCCCCATCTCTGCGGTGCTGGGCCTTGGTGCCCTCCGGTGAAACACTCACACACTCTGGCAACTGAACAGCGGGGTTTGACGCTGAACAACTGGAGATCCTGACATGAGAACATGCAATGAGGTACACTGCCATAACCATGAGGTTCGACATCCAGGGTCTGCCACCGTTCAGCTTAAAAGCGATGTTCAGCCCTGAGCTATTGAGAACTGTTGGGTCAGCTAGGGTGGAACTAACATCCAACTCACCATATGTATAGATAAATACATGAGTATGCAAACAACCAACTTTTTCATTGTTTACCATAGTAGCCAGAGTAGTTCCTCTCTGTTGTAGTGAATGAAGAGCCATGTTAATAGTTAGTCAACAAACGAAAAATGAATAAGTATTGTTAAACTAAAAAAACTAAGCAAAACAGCCAATACAGGGGTTCCTCAGGACCAACTAACAAGACCACTGAACCAGCTGACTCAGGGGTGTCTCAATGCAGTTCTCATCCCCAGGCATGTCCTCAAGGGTCTCCATTTTTTCCTTAACATAATGCATCCTGGACCACTCCACGGCTGGGATTGTGCCACCAAATTATGGTTTGCACATTTTGTTTTTGTTTGGAATGAGTACTCATCGTTATTATGGGGGGAGGGGGACTTTTTTTGTGGTAGTTGGCTGCCTGGCGTATGGTGCATTCTTTCCAAACACTGCTGACCTTTTCCAGACGTGGACATATGTCCAAATCAGGTGCAAATACACTGTGATTCATTCATTTTGTGTGTTTGTTGTGTGTGCGTTTGTGTGTATGCGTGGGACGACAGTACTATATAGCAGCATAGACAATTATGTACAACCGGGCTGTATTTCATCTAGTGGTGCTTCATGTCGTTAAACTCAGAATATTTATGCTTGCTTAAGTGTGTCATTAGAAGAGTAGTAATGTCAGTAAATTATGCTAATTAATTTGAATTAAGTCTACAAAGAGTCTGTATGTATGAGTCTGAATTTTTATGAAACATGCAGTATATTTTATGTATTTCTACAGAATAATAATTATTTTGCCACATTCCTCATTAGAAAAAGTGATTAGCTAGAAGCTGGTGAATAAGTGGGTTTTGGTTTATTTACATTTTTCCTGTTTAAATTATACTTGGGTTTCAAGAGCTAAGCTACACAAGAGTACACATGGGAGCCATTTCTCGATTGTATGGTGTAGTATTCAGGCTGCCACACTTTATACCATTAACAAGGTCACAAAGAAATCCCCTCCAGAGAATTGTTTCTGTCAGGTTGCCTGCCCAACGCCACAGCCCTCGACAGCCACAACTCACAGCAAGAGCGTTTGAACAGCAAGCTTGTTCTTCTCAGTCCTTGTTGTGCCTTGTTACTTTGGGTGCTTCAATCCAGCCATGGCAGCCAGGTCCGCAAACAACAATGCTTGTGTGTTTCTTTAATCCTTTCATGCGCCAGCGCACTCACAAATACAATGACAACACCAAACAGTATTCTCCCCGTCTGTCTCCCCAAACCAGATCAAGCCAAGTTCTCAATTCTGTCAGCTCACACCTCAGTCGACGACCGCACTTAGTCTTACAGTTTCATCTAAGTTGCCATCTACAGGACTGTACTGTTTACTAGTTAGTGTTCCGCTGAAACTTCACCGTGTGACAGAACCAAGCAGTGGGTACTGTTCGAAGCCCACTTATTGGTTCTGTCAAATACATAGGAGAAAAAGTAAGGCAATACTGAACATTTTCCGTACTTGAATGTATGGTTTCTCATCTTTGTTATTTTCCACTAAGCTGAGTCACAGCTTCCCCTCTTGATTCAGCAAGTTACAATTAGCAGTTCAGACAATTTGGACTGAGCTTGCAAGTAAGTTTTAGACTGTTTGATGATGGATGGTTTAAACAGATGCCAGCCACAATCCTGAACGATTTGGTCAATGATTGTTTTGTATTTCTGTCTATGCCTTTACATCTTCTTCTGTCTTGCAATGATGAATGATTTGTAGTGCCAAGACGTAAACTTTCTGTGTCGTTTGTCTCGTGTGAACAATACATCCTCTAGCCAAAACAATAATGCCTGCAGTCGGAATAAAATATTGGGTGAAGTCAATGATGACAAAATGCGCAAAAAAAAAAAAAAAATCACCAATGTTGCATTTTCTTAAAATGGAATGAAGAGACAGGCCCGATCACTGATTCACTTTCGAATAACCTCATTTCCTGGTTTTCCCACCAACTCCCAGCATGCCTTTACAACTCATTGTGAGGTGACCCACAACATTTAGCATGTAAGTGCTCTCGACTGCACAACGAACCCTCTGATTTCTGCATTCATGTGTAGCAGCAGGTCACTGTAGTGTTTGACTTGGTTTAAATCTGTACCTTTGTGTCATGACCATCTGTTTGACCAATGGTGCAGTGTGTTCAGATGATAAAACGGTGCATTTTCTTCTTTTACTTCTGATCTTTCTTTGATTTTTGTTACTAACCTGGTGCTGAATAAATGCATTTAAAAGGTGCTATACCACTGTGGGCCGTAGTCCACATTTTGGCTTTCTGAGAGCAGAGCCTTCTGGTTGACTGAAAGGGCCTGTGCCCAACACAAACTTGCAGTCTCAAAATGCTCCAGAGCTAGCACCTCAAATCCACACAGTTTACAGCTGAACTCAACTCTCAATGGTGCCACTTTGATTTTCCAATCTGCTCAAAATAACAACAGTTACTCTACTTTCATACAATGTTTATTATACTGGTTTCAGCATACATGTTTTTATTTCACTATGATTCAATCTGCACTAGGACTTTTTTTTTTCTTTTTCTCTGAAAGAATGAAACCGGCAGATGACAAAATGCATCTTTCTAAAAAACGCACAGGAGCACAAATGTACTTCTGCTACTGGAATTTGGGTAAAAAAAATATATATATATAGAACGTGATTGCTGTGTTGTAAATTCCTGTCATCTATATGTCCTTAATCTATGTGTATCGATTTTTGTTGTTGGCTGTAATATTTTGTTTAAAAATGGATTTGATATTCCAATGAAGCGAATATGGTTGTCATGTTAATTGCTGCTGATTTTTGAAATTGTTGGGAAATTTTGCTTTGTTTATATTCAATCAATTTCTAGATTGTGTTAGCTTGTTGGTGTATTTCACAAAAATCTATCAGGATACTCCCTAGACTTCATGATTTATCCGGGGTATTCTAAACGTTGGCACAATGTCAGTAAGCAACTTTGCTACAATGTGTAGCATCTTTATGAGAGTGTACTCATACAACCTATGTTGTGACTGAGAACATATAAGGAATGATTTCTTTGTTGTTGTTAAATATAAAATGTAAGTAAATTGTTTCATGGGACCCCCGTTCTTTAAAAAAGCAAAACTGATGTCCTATTTTTGGGAACAATATGAATATTATTAATAACATATGGTGCTAAAGTTCTTTTTGTATGTTTTGGTTTTTAGATGAAAAGAGAAATATTATGCTGAAAATGTAATGTTAAGCCTTACTGTAGATTCATATATCAGACTGTTCATCCCAGAAGAGAAAAATAAATATAGTATTTGAAAGTGCAATATATCGGTACTGTATTTACATGCACATTACACATTTCAACATGTGAAAGCAGCTGCAATATACGGCCTGTAAAGGTTTGAGATGTGAGCATACAAACGCTGGGGGGAAGTTAAAGCTGGGGCAGACAGTTTATTTTTGGTGTCATTGGGAAAAATTCTGTAACAACCTTTCAGCATATAGAGTGTCTATGCCACGCCCCTTCTGGTGGACCCCTTGGGATCTTATGTCGGAAAAAATATGAGCGGAAGTCAATGGAAAGACACAAACTATTTTTTGATCCCATTTAAATTGTACCACCAATCTAAAAATATGATGTTTGTCCATATAAAAGATAATTTTGCAAGTCAAGAAAGCCGCAGTTTATCACACAACTGCTTTAGTGTAAGACTCTGATAATACATACAATATTTAGAAACACAACACACGTGATCGTCGAGTGACGTCTTAACAACGATCTCTTACAGAAGCAACTAACTCTGTGTTTGCTGAGCTGCAGCTCTCAACATGTCCATGCTTGGAATGATTTTGACTTCTTTTAATCCTTTTTCCCTCGTTCTGAAGGAACTAAAGAAAATGTGCTAAAGTTACAGCCGTGTTAGATTTGGTGACGGATATTGTGCGAGACAACAGACGCAGTTCAGTGAGCAGTTTCACAGAACACAGTGTTTTACTTTGCTGGTTTGGTACAAAATTCAGCTGTCTTGAAAAGTTACCTTTTAAATGCCAACCATAAAATGTGTAATTCATGGCACAAGCAAACGGACCGGAAAATAATTTCTTTCTTGCTATAGGAACATTTTTCGTTGTTTTTTTCAGAATTACGGTTCCATGGACTGTAAGTAGAATGGCGGGACTTAGAAAATGAAGACTGTGATGGCCATTTTTCTGGGTCATTTCATTTCAGAGCATGTGCCCTGGCCTGCGTTCTACAACTGGCCTTGCAGGAGACACCGTCAGCCGGCTTGAGTCGAGCTGAGACACACCAGATTACATCGCTGAAACGTTCCCTGCAACCATTTGGTCTTGTCATAAATCTTTGGTGAAACTGGCCTCGCTACTGCTTGCTTGACCTCCAGAAAGTAGGAGAGAGGTGAGACAATTTTTGAGACAGATTTTTGTGGTTAAAGGGATAGGTGGCACGGCAGAGTAGTGGTTAGCACTATCACCTCATAGCAAGAAGGTTCTGGGTTTGATTCTCGGCGAGGCAGGACCTTTCTGTGTGGAGTTTGGAGCTCTTTTTGGAGCATGTTCTCCCCATGTCTGCGTGGGTTTTCTCCGGGTGCTCTGGTTTCCCCCACCATCAAAACATATATATTAGGTCTATCTCCAGTCAGTCCCCTTGACCAAGGTACTGGCTTAGAAACTGGAGTTGGTCCGTGGGCGCCGCGCTGTGGCTGCTGATTTTTCATTTTTCCATGAAACCCTCGTCTCTGTGGCAAAGAAAATATCATGGTAAAAACAGGGCTTAGTGTAGAGCAATTTAGGAGTGAATGGTGTCATTTTTCAACCACTGTTACACTGTTTATTCAGGTTATACATCATAATGACAAAGTTAAGACAAAAAAGTTGCCTAGTTTCACTTTAACGTAAACTTTAACGTAACAAAATTTGGTCTGAATCCTTGCAAATTGCATAAATAGATCACAAATCACCTAAAGAAGCCATCAAAGTGTTTTCTGACCAATCCAGTGGCAGATACAAAAGCTTCACCTGCTTCTTACACAGGTTTAAGATTAATACCACTAACAGTTACAGGACATTGGGAGCGCTTACCATTATTTTTCCCATGCAGCCAAGCCTTACAAGTGAAGGTTTCTTTTCCATCCTGCTGCATCTCTTCATGTTTCTGTCTTTCTTCACTTGTTTCATCTGCCGCTTTCTCTCTCTGTTGCTGCCTGGATCGTCGGTCCACATTGTTCTGGGGGGGGATAATAATAATAATAATAATAAAATAAAAAATAAAAGGAAATAGCAACTGTAAACAGCTTGTCAAGATATTGTTAAGTTAATATCTTATTGCCCTCACAAATGTTACAAGTTAAACACCTGCAGTGTCACCTCTTTTTGTGGATTTTAGAGTTTTACTAAAACTCTCATGAAATTGAGGCTTACCTTAGCAGAAAAGTACAGGTGCATCACTGAAGGCATAATATGCAAAAATCTTCCGAGACACACCAATCATTGTAGACAGCTATGCAAAAGTAAATCTTTGTCTGCAATCATGGATATAACTTTTTACTTTTAAGTGAGCCTCAGTCTTTGAATAAACTGTTTTGTTTTGTTTTTCTAGTCAGAATAATTTATCCTTTTTAAAGCTATGGTAGCGTTTCGTCAAACCTCTGTAATCACACGGCGGTAGGGACATTATCAGAGACGTTTTAGTAGGATCACTCTTCTGCACAGTAGCAGCTGTTTTGGTTTGTGTAAAGCAAAGCATGCTGGACCTCAGATCAACGCCCAAAATGGCGGCACGATTGAAAAGTTTTGCCTGTTTTATCCGAGTTTGTCCTGTTTACAGACAATTTATTTAGTTGTTTTCGCGGCACTTAAGCACACCATTTTCACACTGGTCGCACACCGGCATTTTTTCTGAAAGTTGCTGAATAAGACAACAACCAGGATGGTCTCAGGCTATGCGCTCGTATTTGGGCATCACTTTACCAATGCTAGGCTCGGCTAAGCTAAGCTAGGCAAGTAAGCTAACTACTGTCAGATGAGTTCTGGTTAAAACTTCGCTAGTAAGTTATGTCTTGTCTCACCTGGATGTCCATGCTGAGCTGAATATGAAGAAGAAGACCTTTACATAGAGATGGAGGATGATGTGAAAAAAGTGAAAAAGGTAAGTCAGCTGATAAAGGTACTTTGTACTCTAAGTTGACCAGCTAGCATGCTAACTTTCCAGCTAGCCAGACTGGGGGAGTTGGCTGTTACGTTAGCTTGCTTAGTTCAGCTAACTATCAAATAAATATCATCGGAAAGGAGCAAAGCAGCCATGATACACATTAATATATTTTGTCTTTCATTTCAACGAGCGTTACATTATTGGAGAAGGTGTAAATTAAGGTTACTGAATAGTTTTTACATAAAAGTAACGTTAAGCTAAAAAAGTGTTAAAAGTTGAGTTACAAAAGATAACTTATCGGCTCAACTCAAGATTATCGTTACCTTAAGTTTCAGGATGTTTTTATTTCTAACAGTCATATTACTAATAACTAACGTTAGTCCATTCAACTGTGTTTAGAATGATAGCATTTTAAGTTACTGAGTGTTCCTTATGATAAATGTAACTTAAAGTTACTGTTGTTGTATTAATTAGGCTAACGTATTAACGTCAGGCTCTAACGTTCCGTTTTGAGATTTTTAAACAGCAAGGGTGATATTTAGGGTGGTATACCTCAGTGTAAGAATTTTAGATAAGCAAATAAAAGCACACAGTTGTATTAATAACCCTTGTTTAGCGTGGGCGTGGGTCAGGCTGGTTTGTGTGCTCAACATCAGCTGTCAGGGCAGAGCTAATCCCTGTCAGTCACAGTAAAACTATCCTGTCGTTACACACACACACACACACACACACACACACAAATACTACTACTACATCCATTTTTATTATGGAGAC
>JAPXVT010000011.1:13155995-13167563 GCA_029823135.1 Acanthurus reversus
AAGTTTCATGATGATTGGACAAACAGTCAATGAGTTATGGCCAATTAACTGCTAAGCCCCGCCTCTGCGAATTTAATTGCATTTTTAAAGTTCTGCTATTCGCCCTCCTTTATGGGATGTCAGTAACATTTGGTGTGTACATTCAAGACATAGAGGGGTTTGGACCATGACTAGGGGAATCTTAGAGAGGTTTCAACCCCTTCAGGGTTTGAACACTGATAAAAGGCCAGGGCACAGGAAAGTACTTAATACTTTTGTGCTCTAAGCGATAGTATAGTGTCCTTTAATGGCTGTTTAAGGAATCACCGCAACGAATGATTAATGCTGAGGAATGTTGCAGAGCATTCCACCATGACAGTCGGAGCAACATATGGAATTCTAATTCATGACCATCTCTGCACCATACACAGCCCTGTCTATTACATTAACTTTGCTTTCTCAAGTGTTTGTGCAATATAATGTGGCTGTTGCACCTCTGAGAGTGGATTCACGGCAAATGTCCTGCATACATGCCTTTAGACATTAATAAGAAGTAAGACTGGACTGTTCAGCTAAGGGCAATTTGTTGCAATTTAAGAATTAAGTTTAATGATAGAATTTAGAAGCCTGTCTTTGGACTAAAAGAGTTTAAGAGGTATTTTGACTTTAGTTTTCTAGTCTCTGGTCTGGTTTCTGGTCTGGTCTCTGGTCCGGTCTGGTGGTCTCTCTTTTCCAAATGCTCCTTCACCTGTTCTGGCCACACCTGTCCATGCCGGTGTTGGAGTCACACACCTGGACCACCTGTGGTTGAAGTAGGAGGAATAACAGTGTCAGCTTCTTCCAGTTCAGAGTGAGACCTCACGGCTCGGTGTACATCTCTGTTTGAACCAGCCTCCGTGACAGGACCCCCACTGTTCCACCAGAGAAGTTAATGGGAATGTCTGCTTGGATTTACTGTGGATCCAGTCTGACCGCTGGAGGAGAAGAAGCAGCTCTGACGGGAGGAAAGGAGGAAGAGGAGGAGGAGGAGGAGGAGGGTACCAGCTCCTGTTGCTGTGAGGAGGAAACAGCTGTGTTTACAGCCTGGAGCCTCACAGAAAGCAGCTCAGTGAACCATCTGATGTGTGTGTGCAAACTTTATCCATGCATGTCTGAGTGTGTTCACATGATGAGTGCGTTTACATATCTATGAACAGTGTGTGTTTGTGTTTGTGTATAAATGTATGCATTGTGTGCATGCATGCCTTCATCCTTTCCATACCTTTATGCCTTTGTGTTGGCTGGTTCCACTGCAGCTCTAAAAGCCCGTTTTTACGCAAAGACTCCTCCGAAAACTGGTCACGGATGAGATGCACCAACTCCTGCTCCTCAGTTACAGGTGTCTGTCTCTAACTGTGCCCAAAAAACCCAGAGGAGGGTGGAGAGAAGAGGAGGGGAAGTCTGCGATGATGCTGCTGTCCGTTTCAGTGAGAGCATGTCACTGTGTGATTTATGTGTGTGTGTGTTAGTGAGTGTCCTCGGTGGTGCAGTTGTGTGATGAAGACTGCGAGTGATGCCGCCGTGGTGTCAGCCTGTAAACAAACAGCCAGGAAGTGTGTGTGTGAGAGCATGATGTGGTGTGTGTGTGTGTGTGTGTGAGTGTGTGATGGGTCCAGCTGCAGTCTTCTGGCTCTCACCAGCGCTACTTTATCAATGAAAGGCTCTGCAGTAAGCAGATGATGCCTCCCTCCCCTTCTCTCTCTCTCTCTCTCGCTCTGTCTCTCTCTCTAGCCTCTTCACTGTCACTCATCATCACTCCTCCCTCCCCCTTTCTTTTCCTTCGCTCATTCTTCTGCTCCAATCGATGGTGGCACCTCCTTCTCTCTCCTCTTCCCTTCAAGCTACCTCACCTCATAGTTCATCCCACCCAAGATTTCTTTTTCTTTTTGTGGTTTCTAAAATTGTCCAAGCAGAGACCGAAGAGGACAGGGACACGGACCCCACCAAATTATATTAAGCTTCTGAGGGTTAGGATCTGTCCTTCAGCTTTTGTCCAGCTGCAAACACACACATACACACACACACACACGTCATCATATCTGTGTGTTTGCCCTTCCCTTTGTGCCTAACACAGGGTTGGTTTAATTTCCTGACGTGACACCTGTGGCTGATAAAGCTGAATCATGTTCAGGTTATGAACCCAGGCCTTTCATGTATGCAGAACAGAACTTAATCATGCTTCTAGTTGTGAGCTGATTGTGTTGTTTCAAAAATAAATGCTAATGAATTGAACATGAAGCCAAAAGAGCAGTTAGAGCAGTTACATTTAATAAGAACCCTTTAATCTTTATATTCACTGAGATACTTATTACTAAAGCATAATGTTTACAGAGACTACAAGGAACTCTCAGTTTTTGTTGATTCTAGCGCCCCCTTCGGACAAAAGCGGAAGTGACACAAGCGCCTATTGTCGTGAAGATCTTTGCTAGCGTGTGCCAGGCAGGCAGAACTTGGCATAACACCGGCAACGCGTGCATTTATTTTGGTAGCAAGTGAAAGAGAGACGGCAGGATGGATGGTGATGAGGTAATAAGAAAGTTAAGTTATAAGCAGTAATGTCCCCCGAGACCTATTACCTCTATTTTCTGTAGGCTAACAGCCATTTGCATTAACGTTACATGCTGAGGTGCAAGCTAACAGCTGTAGGCAGAGAATATAATTATCTTATTGTCATTGAACAGAACAACGGAATAAAAATTTTTTTTTTTTAAATCGTTTCACCTGAGTTCGTAGGGATTTGGGCCTGATCACGAGCATTAGAGTTCTCAATTTTGTTCATAGCCTGACCCGACCCAACGGTACCCGACGGGTTCGGGCAGGTTCAGACCAACAATTTATGCTAATTGGTTGTGTCGGGCCCTGGGCTCCATGAAAGACTGAGAAAAACTGAAGGGACGTGACATGGCTTGTTTCTAAACGACGCAAAGAAGACAGTGAAAACGGAACTTTTAAACCGGAATGGACAGATTGTTAGGCTCCATGTTTATCCTCCCCACTGGAAGCTCAAAGCCACTGTGTCTCATATGCTCCAAAAATAAAACGCCACTCCGAAACTAAACACAAAACTGCATTTGAGAAACCCACTAATATACGAAATGAGGTTGCAGAAAATGGCCGATTTATTTGAGGAAATTTTTCCTATCCAGACCTCTTTGATTAGTAATTGAATACCCCTGGTGTAGTGTGTATTTACTGTGAACAGCTCTCGGCGCTGTTCATGGAACCCAGGCCCCGTTGAGAACTCTAACGAGCATTATTGTTAACAACATAAAATAGCAGTCGTCTCACTGAGGATCTTGTTTGCTGTTACAGGAAATGTACAATCATCAGAGGAGTCATAAGATTGTTTCATTAATGCTTAAAAGTTCCTCGTAGTCACTTAAAAGAAAATTATTTCCTCTATTATATCATGCATTCTTTGCACACTTTGCCTCGAATAGACAGAGGCATTTCTAGCAGTCCATGTCAAAGTTTGACTTGAATTGTAAGTGCAACTAAATCAAAAAATTTCTGTGTTGTTTTGGCTGAGGACAAATAGTTCATATTTGTCAGAGTTTTTGTTTGGCAGGAGTCTGTGAAGTTTAATTGTGACTTGTTGGATTGAAAGCTTGCAGACTTCTTATTGCAGCCGGAGGGGGGCATAAGGAGGGGTCCAATCTGCCAATGGACCCCCACTTTACGGCCCTGTCTCAGATGCAAATCCCTGTTTAACTCATTCCTATCCAATTTCAGAGATTAAATAAATTACATTACACAAACTTTAGTGGCTATTTGTCAAGATATCAAACTTTAAACCTAACTTCAAAAAATGTCAATCAAAGGCCACCTTGCACCATGGGCTTGTGACTTACGCAGGCAGAAGAAGTTCAGTGTTTATTCAAACTTTTGTGTTTTTTCATGATTTATTTTTCTCAAAGCAAGCAAACAAAGAACAAAGGGATCCTGCCTCTCCTGCTCTGGTAGAAAACCATAGGCCCACCCCAGTGCATGCTGGTCCTACACCTAGTCTACTACCTATATAACCCACAGAGGGCAAAGCCAAACTCCAAAACAAAACGAATAAAACAAAATAATAACTTGACAACAAAAGCACTAAACTAGTAAATAATTAAAATAAACTAACAACGAAGAAATTCAAAAGAACTCAAACCTAAAAGAAACAAACATCTAAAGTAATTAAACAAAATTTATTTGTATTTAGCAAGCAAAAAATTACAGATTAACAAACAGCTCCCACACAAACACAGAACAGGAAGATTTTTTAAATATTTTTAACTCAAACAAAGCATACAGTGTATGTTTTGACCCTGTGTATGTCACAAATTGTTTTGTTTAGGTCGAAAAACTATGCGGTGACATCAGAAATTTTGAGACTGTGACTTAGACACCTGATGCACATAAAGTGAGCACTGCAAAGTAATGTGTATGCAACAGGTTCAAACAATAACTGTAGTGAGTATTCCACATTTCATCACTCGACCATCATCAGCACCTGTTTTTGAAATGAGATGAAGGCCTTTGTTTGGCCTACATTTGCATCATGTGAAACAGTGTTTTCCAGCATAAGTTACCTCACTGAATTGCATCTCATTTGTTCTCATAACTCTGCAGAAGTTGTTGTAAATGCACACTGTGTCTGTAATTCATAAAAGACATTGAAATCAATTTGCTGGATTTTATAGATCACAATATAATTTCATTAGTTTTAATTGTATCGATCATTTTAGGTGGAAATGAAATGTTCAGAGCCTTAAGATTCAATGGGAACAAATAACAACACTTGCTGTGAAAATTAAGGGTACTTCTTAATAACACTTGGCATCATTAGTGGGAAACATTCAGCAGCTCTTATTTCACAGCGAGCCAGACAGTTTGCCTCACTTTCCTATTGAGACAGATGTCGTTCTCCTTGGAGGGGAAACAATGACTGTGCTGTATTCACTGTAATCAGGATCAGTCAGAGGCCCAATCAATGGCAACTCAGCAGTAATGACATGGAACAATGATTGGTGAAATCAGCTTTGCACCCAGCTGCATAGAAAACTGAGAGCGGCCTTCAATTCAGCAACAGAAGCAAACTATGCATTTTCTGCTGTAGAAAAGCAGCACAGTTTCATCATGAAGTCTTCAAAATGTTTAGCAAGCAGCTAAAGGAGAGAGGATTTGACTGACATTTAACGTCATATCCTAAAGTGCCACCCCATCTGTTGGCTTAATTACAAATCCAACCATAACAAGCAAGCAAAGCACCTGTTGCTTATGAAAATTCTGGTTAAATTCACATTATTATATCCCCCATGCTGTGTTTTTGTTTGCAGCATGTGTGCAACATGCATGCTCTTTAGCTTCCAGGTAATGCTAGGTAAATATAACCCAACAGCCATACCTCATAGACAGATTAGTTCTGATGGATCCTTTCAAAATGTGTCCCTTCCAAACGTTTTTGTCAGGTTTTTTTTTCCATTGTTGAAAGTGTCAGTAGATTTCCTCACAGTTTTTGTCAAACGTTTGACTAAGTTTTTATTTATTTAACGTCTCCTTTTAATCAGAAAAAAAGGCATGGACAAACTTTTATCATCAAAGTTTTTATTGGAGAAATTACCACTGCTGATGTAATTTCTGACCAATGAACCGAATGAATTTTGTTGATACATTTTGGTATCAACATAACAACCAAACAGCTTCTTCAGCTGCTTAAAAGAACACTGCAGTGCACTGGTGGACTCAGGGGGTGGGCGGAGGGAGCGGCTGTCCTTTATATAGTAAAAACATGACCGAGTGCCCTCTAGGGTGCCCTTTCCTTAAATAAATTATGATGATGTGCCCTCTGGTACAAGAAAATATGATAATGTGTCTTAATGGGTGCCCTTTTAGTGGCAAAAATGTGATGCAGTGCCCTGTAAGGTACCCTTCTAATGGAAAATGGTGCTGTTATGAAGTGCATGAAGTAGGAAAAAGCACAAGAAAAATGCTCTCCAGAATGACAAAAAAGAGATGGAGTGTCCCATGGCCCCATATTGTGCAGTAGGTGTCCTTTTTAATTTTCTGCCCCTGTCCTGTGAAGCTCCAGAAATATTTTGTGGACCTAAAAACTTCCCAAGACTTTCTGTCTGCACTGAGGTAAGGAGATAATGACCGAATTTTCATTTGGGGGTAAACTTCCTTACAAATAGAAACTGCTTCCTGTAAAAGTTCAGATATTTCATTTGGTTTTGTCAAGGATGTTGACTGAGACGTCATCTTTAGCCAAGTCCTTTGGGTTGCTTTTAATTTGAGCCTTCCACTGGTTTTTATTGGAGTTATGCAAAAATAAAAGCTGTAAAAGACTGTTAGGTGCATTTTTTTGTCCTGCTTTACTGCATCTGGTCAATATAATAAAGGGAGAAAAAGGCTATTTTGGCTCAAAGCATTTAAGCTCCAGTGGTTTTCTTTGTTGAATCCACTCATAAGACTAAAAGGAGACAAAACCTAGTTTGCCAAAATATCTCTCATAGAGCTGCAGGGACTCCAGGGTGCTATCAGAGAGTCTGACTCCCTTACATAACTGCAAGTTTCTCACTCAAATATACAATATAGCTCTGTGACACATAAATTATTCTGTTATCTCCCAAAAGATTTAAACATTCTCTGCTCTTGTGGATCCAAATGCAGCCAATAAATAATTAATAACAAGGTTTCTTAAATGGTTCAGAGAAATGCTCCACTGATCGCAAACTCAATAAATTATGGAATTTCCCATAAACTGAGCCAGATGCAGTAAAGTAACATGTATAAGCACCGCCTCCTCAAAAAAGTCTCCATCAGTGACCTCCACATGACATGTGGTTGTTGGTGTTTACATGCATTTCCATGCTTATTATTTACCCAATATAATCAGACAGAACATTTCAGACTGAGAACTTTTAATATTGAGCCAAGTGAGGTCGTTTTAGGCCCATGCGATGGTCAGAGGTAATATACACTCGCTATCTCAGACTGCAAATGAGGTTTGCCAGGCATGTTTTGATTGTACAAGAAACAATCCACCTGAAGTCTGCTGGACAGGATCGGACAACACGAACAGCAAAAACAAAAGTAATTCAGTAAGAAAATGTTTTTCTGGTGTTTTTTTTGTTACTTATGTTGAATCTTTAAACACTGGAGAAAAAAAAGGAAGTGGATCTGTAGCCAAAAGATGAATCATAGTGTAAAGCGCAGCAAAATATCATCAATGGAAATCAATGTTGCTTCTGTTTATCCTGCAAACCATACACAGTGCAAAGAGGTCTCCATCTCCACAGTCAGTTCAGCAGTATTCACATTTACAGCAAGTTGTTTTTGCAAGAAAAGAGCAAATCAACATTGCAGATGAGCAGATGATGAAAAGATGTGTCTCTGCCTGCCAGTCTTCCCCTCACTCGCTATTTTTGTCTTTACCCTCTGACCTGTCTCCACTCTGCATCAAACACAATTGATTTCCGCTGTCCTCCTCAGCTCTGCTTGTTAGCTCAGAAAGGTAGAGTAATGCTCTGCCATCTCGCCAAGGTTGAGTCTTTTCTGGGCAGGGACAGGCTTGCCGCTGGCGCCCGGAGGTGAGCTCATCCATAGGAACCACGCGCTGATTTCCCTCTGTGTGCACCAGACTGCATGCATCTCTGTTCTGTTGTGCAAAGGTGCTTTTACTGAGGCACATTCACTGCCTTCTGTCACTGTCTTTCACTTCAGAGAAGCTGCTCTTGACTCCTTTTCATAAATTAACCATATCCCTGCTCTGCTTTCACGGGCTGCAGCAAACAGCATCTGCAGGGAGAAGTGCCGCTCTCAGTCGCAACTTCTCTCCCACGCTGAAAATAGTAACCCTGCCTCGCACACGTGTTGCCACAGCGCCCAATTTCCTTCAAATGTGATTCACTTGGTAAAGAAGTGTGCACCTCTGTCTCTGTTTAAGTGTGTGTGTGTGTGTGTGCATTGTGTTGGCACATACTTGGGTGTGAGATTGTTAGCATTCATGCAAACTGACAGGATTTATTTGGTGTGAATAATCCCAGGAAGCATTTGATTTAGAACGCGTGAGGATGGAGGTATATATTGATGTCAGAAGTGTTTGTGTTTGTGTGCGTGTGTGTGTGTGTGTGTGTATGTGTGTGTGTTGGTGTCAGGATGAGTGAGAATAAGCTGCCATATGCAAGCAAATGCAGACTTCAGACAGGTTAAGTAAACAACATTAGTATCCCTTTTGACACCCACGTTAGACTAATGAATTGAGCGACAGCACCGCTTTGGGAGCGTGGCTGTGCTTGTGTGTATGTGTTTTTTATTAGGTACACTCTACCTCAAGGATCTCCCAGGGCCTAAATTCAAGCCTAATGAGCAGCACACACACATTCACGTGCCCGTTGTTGCTGCCTATGTGCATTGTGATGTTATTTGCCAAAAAGGGGAGCGGGATCTGAGGATCTCTTGGGGCACACACACATCCTCACGTGCCGGTGGTTGTTGTGGCCTCATGTGAGGTTTTGTATATTTCTTGGTTGCCTGGGTGCAGTGCTGTGTTGGCGTGTGTGTGTGTGTGTGTGTGCGTGGGAGGAAGTGCAGCCATGAAACAACTCCCGGTGGGACTGACAACTCTGCAGTGCTGAGTTAAGGAGACACGGGGAGAGAATGGGAGAGGAGAGAACCAATTACAGCGGCTCAGTGGCCGACTCTCATCACTGTGCTCAGTCAGCTACAACAGAAGCGGGATCAGTGAAACTCCCTCGACTTTATTTTTCATAATGTGTTTTTTACCATGACACTCCAGAATTATTTTTTTAGTTCCTGTACTTTGTAGTGGTGTGGAGTCGAGTCATGTGACTTGGACTCGAGTCAAAACTTCGATGGCATCAGACTTGACTGGATCAAAGGTGACTCGATTTTGACGGTAAAGGAGAAAGTTGATATTCTATAGCTTGACATGATACTTGCCAACCTTTCTGGGGGGATGGGGTCCGGGAACCCTCCCATTCGTGGCCATTTCCACCCGTCCAAAAACTTGACAATCACAACCATCTCATATGCAGGCTTTATGCGATGACTCATTGAAGGGGCCGAGGACAATGGCTCCGGTCTGTGTACCTGGAAGCTGACACGAATCATTACAGCCTACAGACAGATGAGGGGCGCAGCTATTAACGTGAATTTTTTATCAACCTGATAAATAGTCACATAGATGTTGTAATATTGTGTGTTGATATTAGCTATTGACATCAGTTTTAGTGCTTTTGTCCCCTTTTTTTTTGAACGTGTTGTGTTGTGTTGTACCCGAGGCTGCTGAGTCTCATATCAGAACCACACAGATCTGTAGAAAGACTCCTACTAAAGGCTCCTATTCTTCCCTGTGAGCAATAATTACAAAAAAACTACTTGCTGCATCTCCAAGCTTGTTCTCCGTCTTGTGAAATATTCCTTTAAGTTAATATTGCATAGTTTTAAATAATGAGGAGTTTCCTCTCAAAACAAACACGGCGGCAGATTTTGCCGTCCAGCATGAGGAAAAGACAACCGCTTTTTCGCCTCCACGTTAGTAGCGCTCTTTGGGAATCCCATGACATGCCTGGTGCATCTGTGTCGTTATCTGAGTGGAAACATTAGAGTTGAAAGGCTTATCCACACTTTACGGTTACCATGTTAAAAAGCGGTTTGGAGATAGAACAATAAATCGAGAGAAATAAGGACAAATGGGAAATAGGGGGGACACAGGGAGAGGGCAGTGAAAACAGGAGTCTCCTGGGATACTCAAGAGGGTTGGCAAGAATGCCTGACATGTCACATGATTTACTACACCTAGCTACCTAGAAACTGTTTGGACGAGTGCATGATTGGTTGAACCATCTGTCAATTATTGGCTAACCTCAGTCAATCAGATCAATGAAGCTAAAGATGTAAATCAAACTCTTGCCGAAGCCATTCAGGAGAAAAGCGAAACATCTTTTCCACTGAGAAAAACCTTCAGTGCCATTTTTTGCATTTTTAAATTTTTTTTAATAAAAGCCCATTCTTGTACAAATACAGGTCTCTGTCAGCCCCTGTTATGCACGCTCACACGATAGCCGTAAGCTTCCGGATGAGATGCACTGGGCTTTAAGGCAAACTTCAGTGGAAATCCATCGTAGCAGCGGCTCCACCCAACACAGTATGTTGCCACATCTGACAATTAACTGTTGTGTGCTACATGTTTGAAAGGGCAAAGTGCAGAGTGCAAAGTGCCACTCAAAGTGCTGACATGATTCTGCGATTAACCAGTATTTATATGTGAAAAGGAATAACACTTCACTGGCAGAGCGGCTTGATCAAAGAATTCCTGTTATTTGTCCACCACCTGTAAACCTGTTCAGACGAGACAAGGCAAGTTTGTTTGTGCAACTTATTTCAAACACAACAACAATGAAAGGGTTTTACATAATACATTACATAAAAAACGACCTGTTGAGCAGCACTGCCTGCTTCTGAACATGTCATCTTTGTATGAGTGGGACACAACCTCTTTTTTTTCTATGCACAGAGCAGATTACTGTATTTGAAGACATTGTGCTAATTTCACAAAATTTCAGCCGTGAAAGCAAAACATCACTGGGTTCAGTCTACAACAGATACAAAGGTTACTGGGACACAAACATTCAGATAATGTCAATTTAATAGCAAAGGCGAGAGAATGTCAAAGGCAATGACTCTCTCACACCTCAGTGATCATTGGAGGTTTTCTCTTTGACTGAGTGTTGACTGTGTGAATTCAACCTATACAGCAACAAGTGGCAACAATTTTGTAGCTGTAAAGTTTATCCAGTGAGAGTTTTGCAAAACCTTATTTTATTATTTGAAGAGATTAGGGGTTTTATTTTGTTTGTTTTTTATATATGTGAAAAGGTAGTGTGCGCACATCCAGAAAAATGTATTGCTGACAAAAGAGCAACTTGACTGCTTTAAAAAAGATGCAGTCAAGTTCTCTCACACGGGATCGTTGCTATAATGTATGTGTGCAGACCTGATGGTGTATTTTTTCTCATGTTTCTGATTGTTTTTCATATAAAAAATTTTTCTTGTCAACATTGGACTATAGTTTTAAGCAATTTATATGACTTCATAATTAGATATCTCTCTAAGCAATTTTGTCAGGTTTGGGTCTTTAAAGGGATTTTTCTTGTGAATAGTTTTTTGCTTTTTTTGTGGGAAATGCTGTTTTAATAGAGTGTGTACTTTTTATGTTGTCTCTTGTGTCCTGAGGTATCTTTGTGGTCCCCTGAGGTGTCTGAATTAATTGTCCTCGCTCTTTGTTCAGCAGGTGATAATGGTTGTCTGATTGCCACCTTCACTTGAAAAAATGTTTTGCTCACTGCCACAGATCTTGTTGATCGAAATGTCTGCAAGCCTGTAAGATAAAATACTGGGAGCTTAACAGTGAGCAAAGTGCACCAGAATGTTACTCAAAGTTGGAGTTCTGACTTGTGAAGTACTGCATGTACCAAGACTTCAGCTGTCTGACGTCACACAATAATGGCAGCGCCCATGTAGGCAGCGAGGCACATTACAATCAAC
>JAPXVT010000011.1:13313220-13323669 GCA_029823135.1 Acanthurus reversus
AAACATGAAGAATCTAAATCCTCATTTAAACCAGGATGTCTTAAAGCATCTAGATGGATCCAGAAAATAATTTTTGTTTTTTTTCTCATGAACTCTTAACATCAGTGAGTTGTATCTTATCTGTCCTCCCACTCAGTGATCAGCTGCCTTTATCTCCTCCGCTGAAAAAACAATGTTACTGTAAACTTTATGTTTCCTGGTCAACGTAGGTGAGCATATAAAACCCCTACACACATTATTGTGATAATAAATGACGAAAACCTTTTGTTTTATAAAGATGATTGTAGATTTAATATGTAGATGACGTTCAGCTTTCACTTTTAAAATCAGGAACTTGACTCAGTAGATTTTAATGGTGCAACTATCGCGCAAATTTCAATATACAAATTCAAAAATATTCCAAAAGGTTTACTATGAACATTTAGGCATATAGATAAATACTGAAAGCTTAAGCATCTATTTGAAAACATATTTATGTTTACTATGTAAGACATACATGGTAAAAAAAAGCCCAAAATTTTCAATTCAAATCTGTTTATTAATGTTTTACACAAATGGCATTTGAGTGGAATTATGCTTATTGTACACACCTTGAAAATGGTTAATGCACACACACACACACACACACACACAAACACACATACTTAAAACCACAGACTTCACAGTATAGTTATCTGGATGCAACACTGGGGTAATGTGACCAGGCAGAGGCGCCTGAGCTCATCAGCTTAAGCGGGGGGGTTAAGGTGTGTGTGTATGTGTGTGTGTGTGTGTGTGTGTGCAGTATATGCGTATGTTTGTGAGGATGTGGAAAGTGTGAGAAGAGGGGGGCAGGATTCAGGGTGGTAGGAACACAGCCGTGCAGAGAGATAAGAAGTTGTGGGATTGTCGAGTCAAGAGGAAGAAAAAAAAGCAGAGAAAACAGATGGATGCAGAGGCTTTGTGTGTGTGTGTGTGTGTGTGTGTGTGTGTGCCACAATTTCTTTGTGGTACACAGTGGTGCCAGTATTAGAAGGCACAAATATATTATCATTTCAAAATAATGCCCAACTTATTCTTTCTCATTTAAATATTTATTTCTGGATGCAGTTTCACTCACAATTTACCCAAAACCTTTGATGATCATGAACATGTTGCTAAGAAACTGATAAAAAAACACAATGTTTACAGTCAACATGAAGCTCAGAAACAAGGTCGTCATCTGGTTTTACACAGTGGGGATAATACAGATAGAGTCATCAGATTTACATATTTCACTTTACACAAAATTTTCAAACGAGTGTCACTCATAAATGTTTAAAGCCTTTTTTCTCCTGCAGAACCTGAGTTTATAACGTGCATCTGTCGTGCTCAGCCCTTATCCACTCACCACGTACCATCTGCTGGGTGCAGCTCTCTACCTTTCTTTTTTTATCAAAGAAGTCGTTAGCGGGGGATTCCCAGTTCCTCCCGGCATCTTATTCCGACAATCTGGATGACAAGTCCAGTAAATCAGAGAAAAGGTGTGAGGTGAAGGGCCGCAGTTGGAAGATATTCCTCAAAGAAGAGTCAGTGTTAGAGAGCAGGGCTGGAGCCTGACTGCGGCTCCACATGGCACTGATATCCAAATAAGCGGTGAGGATTATTGTCCAGGTAGCGCATGCGTGTTCACACTGTTGCTACAAATACGTGGACAGACGCTCCTGCACATCCTGCATACGTGTCACACACAAACAGGCAGATCAGTCTCACACCTGCTTTACATGTACACACAGAGTGATGCTGTGTGGCAAAAAAGGTGAGAAACTATTCAGCAAAAAGCTGTTTAAACACTTTCACACACGTTCTCTCTGAGCAGGCATTCACATACAGGATTCTCACTGTACACACACACACACACACACACACACCCGCAGCAAGGCTCAGCTGAGGTAAGCAAATGATCTGTGTGTTGCTCAAACCAGCTTTCTATTTCTCATCTCTCCCCTGAACACACACAGAGAGTACCTGACATTTCCCAGCTTCCTGAGGAAGAGTTTGATTTTACTCCTGATGGTCATTCGCTCACGTGCAGTGGACATTAGATGAATGGAAACTGAGATGAGAGAGCGTGTGAGGAAAAGAGAAACAGGAGTTATGCAAAAACAATCACACGACACGACTACGTCACAAAGTGGATGAGTACAAAATGAGAAAGAATACTCATTGATCAACAAAACAGGCATCTGTGTGGTATCTGTAGTTGAGAAGATAACCATGAATGGCACTTGTGCAAAAGAAATTGATAATATAATTTGTAAAAGCACATGTGATTGTGTGTGTGTAGGCACGTGCATTTCCACTAGTGAGGGTACATTCGGTTTGAAACACATTCTGAGAATCTGCGGGCCTACATCAGGTACATGTGCCAAATGTATTAGACACACACACACACACACACACACACACACACACACACACACAAACACACACACACACCCTGTCATAAACAAAGGGTCCTGTGGGAGGAAGTGTGAGGGAGGGAAAGTACCTCATCAAGACAACAACAACAGCAGCAGAGGTGCAGGGAGTGACAGCTGCTCACTGAGGGATCACCTCTGCACCATAACAACAAACAGCATGCCGGCCTCCACACACACGCACACATGCACACACACAGACACACACACACACAGAGGCACGACTGACTGATGGACACACACAATGGGCAAAATGTTAGGGAGCAAGCAAGTGACGACTAATATTTTAGGCCTTTTTGTGAATTTATTTAAAAGGACAATGGAAGAGTTGAACAGGAAATGAGGTAAAGAGTGAGGGCATGACGTGCAGCTAAGGGCCACAGGGTGGAATCGAATGCGTGGCCCCTGCAGTGAGGACGCAGCTTCTGTACATGGGGCATGCTGTACATGCTTTATGCTGAATCGCTGAATTGTTTTCAATGAAAATCTAAAAACACAAAAGTGAGTGCCTGTAATTTTTACACACAAGCTGCATTTTAAACTGTACTCATCTGCATCTGTGCACACTGACTGCTATGACATAAAGGCTATAAACTGTGCCCACTGTGCAACCACTGTGCAACCACTGTCACACTGTTTAATCAGGTCATACACCATAATGACAAAGTTAAGCCAAAAAATTAGTCTAGTTTCACTTTAAGCTTTGTATTATATGCCATCATTTGCTGACGGGCCAAGATGGTAAGAGTATGCATAATATTACTGTATGTAAATTCCACTACAAAAGAGACTTGATGATCTCTGCTAGTAGGTGTGGGGGAAAAAAAGTAACATGAATATAGGCCAAATGAGTTGTAGAATATCGGTATATGAGATAGAGGCAAAAAATCCAATATCGTGCATCCCTTCTTTAAAGTTTCATTCCTCTATCTTATGTAAACATGTAACATCTATTAGAAATGCTTGTGTGTTTAAGTTACATTGGGAAAACCTTGTGTCAACATCACTATGTGTGTGTGTGTGTGTGTCTGTGTTGCAAGTCAATTAGCTTGAAAAGATTAAATGGGTGTGTTTGCTCACTCTTCACCCTGACAAAGGCCGTGCTGCTCAACCACAGTGGGTGCAGGAACAAACAATGAGTGTTTCCGACTTTGAGGTGTAAGCTTGCAGTATTTTATGACACATACCGACTCTTGGTGAGACAGCTGAGGAGGCCTTTACAGTCCGTGTTATCAGCATCCTCTGTTCTGGAAACCCCTCTGTTTATTCTCCCAGACGACACAAGACAAACACTTTCTGTGGCATCACATTGCTGTTTTAACCTTGATCATTTTAATTTCTCAGTAAAGAGGCCCCATTCTTTTGAGGGTTTGATAGGAGCAGAAAGCCCTGCCCAACTCCACCCATCCTGAGCACAAACCACACACACATAAGCACACACACACACCCCATACAGCAGTCTATCTGACCTCAGTAGGTGCCTCTCTTGATCACAATTGACTCCAATCAAACCTATCTAAGGCACAAACCACTGCCACACCTAGAAGGGGCCCTGTGCTGGTCAAGGCCTGCTGTTGCGTAAGACAGACAAGATGCTAATTTAGAAGAAACAATTACCTCACACACACACCAACGCTGAAGGTACAGTGTTTGCGGTTATACTGAGGATCCCTGACTTGTTTTGTTGTGTGAAGAATGACTCTTAGTCATTCAGTCATCCATCAATGTGCAATATTGATAAGCGAAAGTTGTGAATGACTTACCTCAGGGGAACTCCCGCCTGCACAGTCACTCTCACACACTCACATATATGCAACAGGTACACACCTGCCTCCAGGGGAAAGCACCTTGATGGGCATGGCTTTAGATAAATTGATTAGGCTATTTATTACAATGCACAAAGTGGTAGCAGTAAATATGGAGAGCACACCTCCACCCCTCGAGCAACATGGAGCACAACATGGGTATTTCGCCTGACTCGCGTTGTAGTGGGGGTTATTATTGGCACTTAAGTCCAGTGAGTCGTAAAGTACAGGTGCACAGCTCTGTGGACAGATAATGGCAGGGCAAAGAGGAGTTTTTTCATATGCAAACACACATGCACATACTCACACACACACACACACACACAGGTTCATACAGACCGATAACCGGGTGTCATGTCATTTTATCACCCAGCAAGACGTTACGACTTCTTGAAAGCTCACCTGTGACATAAAGATAACAGCACTCATGTTCCATCAAATAAATATTTAGATTTTTGCCAATTCACAGCTTAAGATAATGAGACAACCGTCGTCATTTAAATCGAGAAAGTAAGTCTAAAAATGAGTCCATAAACCCCGAATTAAACCTGAATGGGGTTTAAAAATGAAGTCTGACAACCACTAAAGTGAACACATGGTCACATTTGAACAACACCATTTGTAGAAAATAGGGGCGATCTCTACTAATGGTGACAAGTTCAAAATAGACGGTATGCTCCTTTAAAGTATGTTTAGACAACAGTTTGACTCAAATATTGATTTTATGGCTCAATACCTGGATACTCCTTGCCTGTTAATGTGCAAAATGGAAGATGAAAACAGCTGTGTTAAATTAGTTGTGACATAGAAAATATTTACCTGCTTCCTCTGCTCTCCAAAAGAAGTAGTAGTAGAAGAGGCCGACTCCGCCCTCTTCTCAGTGTGCGAAAACATGGCTTCTGATAACAACAACACGTATGTGTGGAGCGAAGAGTACATTGTCGTTTTCTTAGATCTCATCCGAAGAACAGAACAGTTTGTAACATTAGTCTCTGCTTGTGGTTGAAATTGCTCTTGTCTGTTTTTGTGTACATCTGTTTCTGCAAACTCGCTCCGTAACTTACAGGTTGTGTTTGCTTGTTGTTGTGTGTCTTTGCTCTGTTATACTGTGACTTGTTTTGCTTTTGCTGTTGCTAATGTCTTTGTTCTACTTTCATTGTAAATTTTACATTTTGTAGCTTTATTAATTAATTAATTTTCTTAATTTTAGGATGCCAATTCTACACCTGGGAGTGATGTCCATCAATATGTACTGTCCCTAAGAAATAAACTTAATAAATAAATAAATAAACAAATAAATAACATAAACAGCAACCGAATGCCTCAGTGTTTTGTTTCTGGTCTGCGACCTCTACTTCTTCTGCTGTTTATTATAAATATGTGGAACTTTTGACCAAACTCCGCTTTGCCGTCTTGTTTATTTGCTCCAAACCATTTTTTTGAAACGCTCCTAATTTGCATGATCTTTTTTGTAAGATTTCAAGCTTGCTTAAAACTTGCTTTACAATAAATGGAAACATTGCTTGTGAAAGCAATTGTTTGCAGCAAAGGTCCTAGTTGTGTATGAGGCGTGTGCAAACTTTGCCTGCAAGTTTTCAGGTCATGACATCGTTTTGCTGCTAAGTTTTGTTGACATTACAACTGACCATGTCATTACAGAAATCTGGGATTTGCATTTATAGGATAGACCTGCAGTCAAAAACTGTGGTGAAGCAGAATCCCACAAAATACCAGTTTCTACAAAATGTTACTTTAACACAACTTTATACTTAGTGCAGCCAAAATTAAATTCTTCCTGGTCATTTGAAAGGTTAATGACCCTTGCCAGAGGAATGGAACAGTCATCTTAAACCATTTATTGAATTCTTTGTATTAATGCTTCAAACTAAAAGACTATATTTAAGCTTAGCCTCTTGTAGTGGCTGCATATGCCTCAGTTTTTAAAGCCCCTGTGAGCAAAGCAGAAAACAGGCTGTTCCTGAATCAGCCAGAGGCAGACGTTTTCTGGGAGGGCATGGTGAAGATTGCAAAACAGGAAACACAGGGGCTTGATATCACACACGCAGGGCATGTTGCGAAGGGCACTTAGAAATGGGTTATCATGAAAAATAGTGTGTGCATGAGTGTGTGTGTGTGTGTGTGTGAGAGCAACAAGGCCTCTTCCGATGCTCTTTTCTACATACCTAAGGACAGGATGTGTGTGCATGGAAGTTGTGGAGTTGAAGATGTGTTTACAGTCGGCCCACGTGCCATCTGATCACAAGGTGTGATCACTGGAAACGAGGCTGTGAGCAAACTGGCCGTGAGCTGCTCTGCAGGACTAACAGGTACCGAAGGAAGGAGGCCTGACTGGAAAAAATAGAAACATAAAGGGGGAACATCATTAATGAAACGAAAGGAGCAGTAACATGAGTAAGCATTCATTAAGATGGATGAGCACCTCCTCTTCATCTCTTTGTGTCTGTTTTTTCTGTAGCACACACACTCACACACACATATTCAACGTGGTATTGTCTCTGTAAATCCTTGACAAGTCTGAACTCGTACGTTGGCCCGTGATGACTTCTACACACGCAGCACACACATGTTCAACCAGCACTTAGCGCAGCGTAACACTTCCTCAGAAACATGATAGGCTTGTGTTTCGAGGGGGTTATTGTTGCTGTTATAATTGTGATAAATGATCCTACATCCTTGAATACACACAGTCAAGTGGCTGCGACAGTTACAACCTGTTAGCAAGAAAAACTGTCTGTAACAAACTTTAAACTTTGTGTTTCTTACTTTTATGTGAAGTTGCAGTCAGGACAGTCTTCTCCTTAAATGACGAGGACTGATCTGAATGATCATTTCAACAGAGAGACGCAAAGCAATGCTGGTGTAAGGCCTCGACTGAAGTACAATCTGATGCGTTCATCAACTTCACATAATTTGACGTCTTCAGCTTAATCTGCTGCAGTGGTCGAGACACCATGTATGCATGCTGACATGGCCTCCTGACTTTTTTGTTTACTTGTGATAACAGTGTCGATTATCTCGTTATCTTTAGATAACAAAGTCTGTTTCTTAAATGTCAAATGACAAATGTGACATTTTTAGTTTTTTCCATGCATTACTTTTGGAGGGCGACAGTCTCTTTGTTGCTCAGTAGATCTGATGTTTTTGTGAATTTTTTGTCTCATGTCTCTTCAGCTTCGGTGGATGCTAGTGACATTATTTATTCTTTATGCTTTTTTTTCTCTCTGCACCATTAGGGTTTTTCAACACATTCTACACATTTTTTTCGTTGTTGTTTTTTCTTGTTTTGTCAAAAAATCACATAAAAGCAGGTTGATAGAGATGCATATACAGGTTGTATCAGCTATTACTTGCTTGATTTACTTTCATTATCGTGTTGTGGTGATCAATGTGAACGTTGTCTGGATTTTGTTCAGAGTAAATGAAACTCCAGACTTACATAAAATCTAGATACATCTGCTACAGGGCTCGTAAGAAGGTGGAACAAGACATGTTTTTTGTGTGTGTGTGTTTGTTTCACCTTGTGCTTCAGGCTTGTGCCATGTTAAAAAATGTAGAGGTTGAGCAAAATATCTATACGGCACTACACCGTCACACTCTTGAGATAGGATCACTGAATCACTGGTGCAGAATATTGATATTTCAATTTAAGTAACAAGCTGCTGTAAACTGATTGTAAATGCAAACATTGTGCTTACTGAAAATGAACTAGTAAATTTACTTAATTTGTGTCGGGCCTTTAATTTAACCTATTTAATATAGTTCAATGTACTTGATTCTTCTGAATTTTTGTTACAAGACATGTCTGGAACAGCACTGCATCATGCGTAGGCAACTTCAGAGCTTAATAACTCACAACCAGGACATCCTATCTGCATAAAAATGATATCACTTGTGTTGCTGTCCTGCTCTACTGGATTTTATACTTTACTTTCACTTTAACACAACTTCCAAACTTCCAAACTTCCTTGAAGTGTAACGTACCAAAATCCACCTTATGTCTGCATGTTTACATGTTTATATGTTAAGTTGTTGCAATTTTAAAACTATGAGTCGTATTTATGTCACTACTTGATGACGCCTTGCAGTGATGCTTATGACACAAATGTCGGTAATGTGAATGTGACAGAAATTAAAGTTGAGAGACGCGTGAGCCATTTTCAAGCCTAAAGTCTAGAGCCACTTTGGCTTCTGATACATCGATGGGACCAACAAAATTTTTGTATTCATATATGTAATGTATGCATTTTGTTTTCTTCAGTTAAATATCGTGCTGCATCATTATAAAATTGTCTTGCAGCATATCGATTATCGCAGCATCGCTGTATTGTGATAATATTGTTACCGTGGTCACATGTCGCATATCGTATCATGAGTTAACCTGTGATTCCCATCCTTGGTTAAAAGTGGTACAAAACGTTTTAAAAATACCATGAAGTAAAAGTCTAAATTATTTCAGACATGAAACCAACATGCAAAATTAAGTCAACAGATGCTCGTCTGAAAGCGTCTAAAATCTGCTTAACAGGCAGAGTCAGTTTTTGTTTATGATATTGCCACATATGTATAAAGCAACACTCTACAAAGGATTAGTTCTGCCCGTGCCATCATACTGTGTATACTGTGGTGTGGGTGGATGTGTCTTTGTGTGTGTGTGGTGTGTGTGTGGGGGGGTATTCTCTGGAACAGGATGTACTGTAGCTATGCAAACGCCTAAAAGCTTCTTTTGCTTGTGTTTGCACATGAGATGAAGCAGCAAAAAAAAAAAAAGAAAAGAAAAAAAAAGATCCTTTACTGTAAGCCTCAGGTCCGCAATGTACCCATGGTGGGGACTTTACCACAAGCTGTCTGTCATCCTGTCAGAGGTCTGAGGGTGGAGGAGCTACCACCAGATAAAAATCTCAGTTTGGGATTTAGTTTTCCATTATACAGACCTTGAGGCGCACACCAGAGAGCACAATATTTTACAAATATACAGCTGTGTGAGTAACTTGGCAAACAGTACTGTAGAATGCAAAACTATGCAAATGAGATGCAAAGAGTGAGTCAGCGCTGTGATGGAAAATTTCTGCATGGCTCAGAGACACCTTTTCACTGCAGTAAGTAAGTAAATAAAATGTGACTAGTCTTACAGTTTCGATCAACAATTCAGTGGTAAATTTACCTGAATGCCATTCTTGCGTTTTTCCACTTTATGCTACTTGATATTTCTACTCTGCGCGTCCCAGAGAGACTGTTCTTTTACTCCACTACGTTTATTTCATAGTTGCAGTTCCTAACTTGTAATTTTTTTAGATATAAACCAAGTGCTAAAAGTCTTTTGTGACTTGTGATTTATAACAGACAGCATTTTCTAATCAGGGCTCTTTGTTGTATATGTCTGAGAGAGTTACAAAGAGGTCAAATTATTCAAAATTTCATTAAGTCAGCAAAAATTAGAGGAAAATCTCCTAAAATAAATACAGTGTGGAAAGCAAAACTTTACTTTTTTACTTATCACTCATTAATGATCACATAAGTCCAGTTACTTGTGACCCTTAAAGGGTCCAACCCCTAAACTGGAAACCACTTAAAAATACAGCAAAATGCTGCTTACACGATGATGTTTGACGATCTAACAATTTAACATTATTAGAACATCTTACTCACTCGGGCCAAATATGATTAAAAATATTTTATTTTGAAGGGCATTATAAGGTGACCAGACGTCTCCAATTTCTGGAAAAGTTTCCAATTAGAGTGACCTGTCCTCGGTTAGGGCTTTCCCGGAAACTGTTGTTGGTGTGGCTGTAACAGAGTTTATTGTAAAAATCACCATGTGATACTGCAATATTTTATGCCGTGGCTCAGTTTTAGGAGAGGAGGATTACTGATAGATAGTCTAACACATTAAAACAGCTGCATGTCCACTTGCTAGCAGGCCTGGCCCTTTAGCTGAATGGACACTGCAGCTGTCTGTGTTGTCTGTGTTCCTGGTTTGTTTCCCACTCTACACTTCCTTTGAGGTTTCAACCCTTGGCTCTCCGGGAAGGGCTCTAACCAAGCTAAGATGTTACAATAAAAAGAAAAGTTTTTATTTGTTTATTTGTTTATTTATTTGGATCCCCATTAGCTGCGGAAAAACCGCAGCTATTCTTCCTGGGGTCCGCTACACAATGTACAATACACAAATTAAAAACAAACTAAAG
>JAPXVT010000011.1:13898695-13909333 GCA_029823135.1 Acanthurus reversus
AGCTAAATAAATCTGTAACCTAACAGTCTCTCAAAGGAGACAAGAACAAGAGCGACTGAAAACATAAAAAACAAAGACCAACAAGAGCAAAGAGGGAAACAGGAAAAACCTCCTCTGTCCTCTTCTGTTTTCTCTACCTGTCACCTGTCGCCTTGTTCAGCTGAACTTTGCCCGAAATCACTGGAGCTGGCCAGCTCCTCTGCAGCAGACCATCCTGCCACAGGGGGCACTGCACCATGCCCAAAAGCTCTAGGGCTTCTGGTGTGCTGTTGAACAGCGCCTGGCTTGCTGTCAGGGCAACCTGCTGGGCTTTTGTGAGGAAGCGTGAATGTGAGAGTCGAGGTGTCATTTTAATTTAGACCTTGATATGTCAAACCAAGAGAAACGCAAAAATTGCAGGCCAATGTGGCAACGTTATTCCAGGGTGCGGACGGCTAATTACACAGTGGGAAATCTCTGAATGAAGCCCAAAATAAAGACTTGATACACCGACATCTTTTATTGCTACCAAGTAAAGTTTTAACACACGCACACCAAGCTTAAAAAGAGACAAGTGTCTGTCATCAGTAGGTTTGCGGTGGTAGCTGGTGTTACCGGTGTAACAAGGTGTGTGGTCACACACTGATCACATTATTTTCCACCACCCTCACCACTGTTCTGCTTTTATTTAATCAATACAGAGTAAAGCTTTAAAACAGACTAGGAGGAGTCGCATTTCACTTTTCACATGACAAGAGGAGAGCTGATCGATACGATGACAGCAGGGGACTTAGTGTCAAACTGAAAAGCTAAAGCACCTAAATGGCAATTACAGCTTTAAACTTAGTGCTAATAAGGGTCCTGATAACATTAATGAGGGACAAGGAAGAAGCTAACTGGCTGAGAAGTTGCTGGTTGCAGCCTGTTGCCTGCAGCTCATCACTGAACCGCTTGCTGTGGCTGCTCCTCCTTGTTTCATTACTTACTCACTGCTAAAAAAGACTATGGTCTAGTTTTGTTGAAGCATTTGTGTTGAACATTAGGAAAAAGTGTGAGTCGACTCAAGTTTCGACAGTGGAGCTGCAGCAATAGGAAGTGTTCAGTTTGCATTAGCAGCAGATTATGTCCGATGTAATCATAACACAGGTGTTGTCACAAGTTTATTAAACAGTGGGAATATTTGCTCACCGCAGCGTCCCTACAGTCTCCACATGAGCCTGCTGCATTTAAACAGTCTCCTCTCTCTGCAGTGAAACAACATCACAGTGGTCCCCCTTCTGATTGATGAAAGTGCCATGTCTGCAAGCGCCTGTTTTACATTGCAGAGAGCCTCCCCTGGAGCCCGCAATTCATCATGCAACAATGGGGCGGCTGCAGTCATCTTAATGCATTACAGACCCGAACAGGTCCAGGGTCACACACTGCTGCCATGAAACCCTCCGTCTGATTTTCAAAGAGGAGGAGCGATGAGATCGCCAGGGACTTTTGGGGGAGATGCAGAGAGATAAAAGTAGAACAATACTGTCAGTTTAATGTTTGTATCAGCTCACTAACAGTACCTGCATCAGGACAGGCCATCAATACAGCCTGTCCTAAGAGACTGGATGTTTAAGCAGTGTTAAAAGTTTGATTCCACCCTAAAAATACTTCGACACAGTGACAAACAGCTACCAGCACACTGTGCGTTCCAAAACCACCTCTGTTGTAAGATGGTTTCTCGCAGGAGAACGACATCAATTTTATACAAATTAGGGTCCGACTGACATGTTGGGCTGTTGCAGATGTACCATTATCGGCATATGGTTCACCAATGTTAAATGGTATAATTGAGTAGCTTGCAGCTCCTTATTTAAAAACTAAAGAGTGAAATGTTTACTGTTCAGTGCACGGAAGTTTGGAATTAAGTTTGTTCAAATTAGAGCTGCGCTAAAAAATTGATATGGCAGTATATCGTAATATTTATTTTCATGATATCTGTGTCGTATCATGATACGTATTTATTGTGAAGTCCTTGCCAAAACCCAACCTTAAATTTTAGTGACATGAAAGAAAATTGTGCACTTTACTTTCATGTTTTCAATTTCAGTGTGTCCATTTAAAGTGCAAGAGTGCATTTAAATTTCATTTCTCATTTTGATTTTATGGCAGCTACATTTATATGTTCAGTAATTTGCAAATAACATTCAAATAAATGGGAAAGAAAATTTTGAATTTAATTGTTTTGACTCAACTTGTCCACTGAATCATCAATATAATGTGATGCTTTCAGACTACCCAGATCGTACAAATCAACTTGTATTTCAGCTGTCTTGACATTTTCAGCGAACTCTGTGCACTATATCACAGTATGCATCGCATCACAATGTACTGTGACATAATCATATCGTGACCCACATATCGTGATGCATATCGTATTGTGAAGTCCTCACCCATGCTCAGCCCTAGTTGAAACGTAAGATATCCTGCCTCCATTACGTCTTTTTCACAGGAACTTGATAACCAAATTAAGCAGATATTACATAAGTACAATATCAGCCAATATATATATCAGATATAGGAATTTTCTTACTCCTAATTATTCGTCGTAGGTGGAGCCCTGCTGTAAATATCAGCTTTCTTGTTACGAGGATTATCAAACAGCAAACATTCAGTCAAGTCTGAGTTACATCATCCTGCCTTGGGTATTAAAATATGAAACAGAAGGTTCAGATCCTAAGGGTGTGAAGTTGGACAGACATTTACCACAAAGGGAGGGTCTGATGAAGAGGAGTTTCTGTTTTTTGCATGATGGGAAATGTAGGATCTAGTGGTTGTGAGGCTTGACTCATTCTAGGCATAAAATGTTAGCATATCTTTAAGTGATTACTGCTTTGATGTTGATAAATCTTGTTTTAAATCCATCTCTCGCAGTCAGATACTACATCAGTGGAGTAACCTTTTGGTGTCCTAGCAGATGAATGAGCAGGATTACATCATACTGCCATTTTTCCAGCACCGTGTTTCAGAAGAGAAAACAGACGGAGGGTGGAGAACCATGAAGGAGCACAGATTTTCCCCATTTCCTTTCACTGCTGCAAAGGTTTGACCATGTCAAAATGTTGCTGCTGGACGCGGAGCGGGCCGCTGTGTGACTCTGGTGAGAGCCGTGCAGGATCAGTGGCAGTTGCTGTGAGTGTCTCTTTCCCGTCCAAAAGGGCTGCACATGATTATATACAGCTCACAACACAACAAAGCTGCCTTTAAGCTGTTTATACTCACCGTGATTGAAAGCACCTTGATTGAAATCCAATTCATGCTCATTATCTGCAGTTGTTGCACCAAAAGCTTAAATTACTTCCCTACACGTCAAACTAATGACAAATTGATGACATCTAACAGAGTTGGAGGATTCAATTTTTTTCTTTGACACACAAATGCACAACGTTTACATCACAGCCTAAGAGTCAGGTGAATCCAGACACAACATATGATCCTTTCCTACTCTCAGTGTTTACATCCAAACCTGGTATGAAGTGCGGTTGGGAAATCAATGGACATTATCTCCAAACTGTGGCATCAGATGACATACTGTGTTTTTGTTTTTTATGGTTGTATCACGATGTGGTGTAAGTGTTGTCTTTTCCTGATTTTAAAGGCTGCATGACAATGAAGTGATAGATCTGGAGTCCTCACACTAGACATAAAACACAACAAGATGTGAGGATGTCAGATGTGGGAAATCGTGCACAAAGTGTTGCTTTAGGAAGTTCACTTGTGCTGACAATTTTCAAGAAAGGAAAGGAAAATCATCTGATGAGTATAATAAATTAACTCAGGGGTCATCTGAAGGGCGCTACACAGCCTTACGGAATAACGACACTACAGTCAAGTGTTTGCTTCTGCAAGTGAGCAAATACTTCTTTATTTTCTTGCTTTGCCTGCTCTTCTTGGCAAGTTCTTGGGGGTAATTGGCATGCAAGCTCCGGCAGGGCAGTTAGATGAGCCAGGTCCCGAGCTCGAGCACAAAGCACAACGGCTCCGCTGTGCCCACGAAATTAGTTTAAAGCTGTGATTCAGCAACAGGCTGAGACCTCTACAGTGCCACTGATGCCATCCATCACTGCAAATCCATTTCCCTGGCAGAACAACTGAGCCACACCATCACCCCCCATCTCCCACACGTAGAACAGCACAGCAGCAGGTAGAGAGAAAGTTGGAAGAGACGGGTTCTACCAAAAAGGGCTTTTCAAAACCAGTGCAGATGTTTGGGGCTTCAGTTGCACTTTTTTAACCATTGTTCCGGATCTTTAAAGGAGCACCACATGGCACGTAAGTTGCATAAACGCCACCTTTTTTTTTTTCAAAAAAGCTTTATCTGTGATATCATGTTTGTTTACATTTTGTCCATATTCAATAAACATTACAGAAAGTAGCAGAAAATGTGTGACGACGTTAGTCAAAAAGAACGTCGGTGTCAAAATCTTTCTTCATGCTAAGATTCCAGCTAGGAAGGCAGCACTTGGAAGGAACTATTTTTCCGGGCGTAATAACTTTGGTCTCCACGGCTCCCAGCTCCCCTCTCTTTCTCGCTCAGCGATTTTTGACCAAATAAATGCAGGCATTGTCTTAGAAGGGTGAATTACCGATACCTAGCAACTTTCACGTGTCCTCTAGTGTTTCTATACGCTGTTTCAACATGAATGGCAGCGAAAGGGCTTTAAAAAAGCAGTCTGACGTCTACTAAAGTAAACACACGGTTGGATTTTAACAACATTTGTACAGGACCTGCTAAAGGTGACAAGTCAAAAATAGACCTACATGGTCCCTTTAGCTACAATGTTGAAATGCAACTAAAAAGAGAGGAAGAGTGAGCACAAGCTTGATATTAAAATGAATTTTAAAAATAAACCAACATTTTCAGAGTAAATCTGATGGCAAATGTCTCCCACAACTTAATTACTTCCATGCACACCTCACACACTCACACACACACCCTAATGCCAATGAAGGCAGACACTATTTATCTGCCAGTAAAAGAAAAATAAATTAGCATTTCGGTCCGATCTTCACAAATATCACTATGCACACAGGATTGAAGGGAAGCTGCGGAGGGCCAAATGTCGTTTGATCGAGATTCAACACACAGGCTCAGTCTGATCCCCTGCCCTGGAGTTTCAGTGCACCAAGGCCGGCTCTGACTGCAGCAATCATACAGAATTAAACGGAAAATCTCTGAAATAATGGCATAGTAAATACTGCTAAATTAAAATGAAAGATGTGGGCAGCCATGAGGAAAGCACACAGGCAGATTCTTGACAGTGTGTGCACAAAAAAATCAGATGTCATCATTAATCAAATATTCGGGATGTGTGTTTGAATAAGGATTGGCGCGCAGGGTAATTGGTATTCAAAGAGAGGTATCACCCCCCCCCCATGATTACATACAGACAGCCATGTAGTATAAAAACATATTATAAATACGGCACAATGTCCTAAAGTTTACAATATACAGCACATGCAATTAAAGCAGCTCAGACACCTCTTCAGAGAATCAGAAAAGAAGATACATTTATGTGTACTCGACAAGAAATAGGTAAAAATACTGAAACACTTAAAGTTAATGAATAACTACAGTCGAATGACAAATAATGAAGAAACCAGAAGTGCTACAAGAGGTTCAAGTTTCAAGTTTAACCATCGAATGCAACTGGAATGCTAATTTCAATATGAGCACTGAAGATGGCCGAAAGGAGCCATAATGTCAGTCCAAGTGTAGGTGAGTAATGGAGCTGGTAATGTCTGTTATAGAGGAAGCCTTGAGAGAATTATGTGAGAGTACAAGCGTATAGACTTACATGGTGTCATTTGCAAAGTGTGCTCCACAAAATGTGCATGAACAGTTTAAAGGTGAAGACCTGAGAGGGTTTAAGGTGTCAGTCGAGGAGCAAGCATTAAAGGAAGTTGAAATGTCGTTTGAGATGAACGTTTAAGGGGCAAAAGCAGCTAAAGCAAAAAAGAAAGTGTCATGGTGACTAGAGCCTGACCACCTCACAGGTCTGCTAGCATTATCAGCTGATATTGGCCTATTACTGGCTTTATTAAAAATGTTTGTTAACAGCAGTAAAATACTTTGACTAGTGATTTAAAATTATGTAATTGTGTAGTTTGTCCAGCAGAGGGAGTTTATTATGCACTAACTAATAAGGGAAGTGTTTGCTGTGCAGTTCACTGATGTAAGGGATAAAGTATATTTATATGAAGTATATATAAATATCGGACCAGTGATTATCGATATATTCGCGCAGGTGTGTGCAGTGTGTAGTCATCGTTATTTATACACTCAACAGTTATTGTCAATCTCGGATACTCATGTTAAACGATGCCAAAGCGTCACATAATGAGGTATGTGCGTTTGGAAGTGAGCCCTGCAGGCTGTTTCAGTCGACTCTGCATGCTGAGTTTTCCAGTTTTTTTCTCAATGTTTTTCCAGTGACGTTAATGCATGGACTTCCTTAAATCGGCATGCCACCTCATGCACACAGCGCTGTGCCTGACCCCTCCCCCTCTCTGCTCAGGCAACGATGCACTCTGCTCTCTGCTTCACGGATTACTGTCAGCACTTTGTTCCACATGGCTCCTATAAAGTGGGGTTTTTATGTTTGTTTATTTTTTTCGGGTGAATGGAGGACAGTTAACTTTCCTAAAGAGGAAACACCCGACAGAAGTTGAGAGCGTTCCTGTTTCTTGTGGGTTAATTCGGTGTGGATTTATTTGCTTCCGCAACATGAGCACATGAGCTGGTTTTACGGCTAAATTGCTGCTAAGTTGCTTTGTCCTGTTTAAGAGTGAAGAGCGCAAGCTGTAAGTATCATTTTATCAGTGTCCTCGCTGTGTTTATTTTGTGTCAGCAAAGGGGTTGTGAGTACAGCCAAGTGCAGAGGCGCACATGAGGGAAACGGGGAGGAGTAATTAACCAACACAGACTCTTCTGAGAGAATACAGAAAAGACAAGGAAGACAGAGGGCGTGAACCAAAGTTTTCTAAAGATCTACAGATTATATATTTCAGCAGTTGAGTTTAGCTGCTCTATAGGAGCCCAAAATCAGAATGAAAGACCCAAAAATGTTTTAGTAAAGTAGGTTTGTCTCTCACCTTACAAGGTAACTCTTGAGCCCACCTCCATATGTGATAACAAGCAGCTCAGCTGACCACTGGGCGCTGGCAGTGTACTCCAGGAAGATCAGTCCTGCCACTGCACAGCTGAAATCTCCAGGAAAACTCACCAGCTGGATCAAGAGAGAGACATGAAAACCAAGAGTCAGCGGTGGTTTGAAAGTGACTGATGTAAATGGTAAAGGAAATCAAAGGAAGTTGAGAAATATGTGTAATTATCTATTAATTTGTGGCCCCGTCAAGTTTTTACAAGGACAAACAACACAGACACATCGTTACAACGGTGTTTGTTTAAGAACATGAAATGACAGAAAAAGATTAAGACAGAAAATAATGGGACGGGGACGGCAGCGAACAAAAGATCAGAGACAAAGCGAAAGAGAGACAGAAAGTGAGAGAGGTGGGGGAGGCAAGGAAGAGAGGAGCAAATTTTAATTTATTCATCCATGCATACTTTCTGTCAAAATGACTTTTTTTCATCCTCTCATCCAGAAATAGCAGCAAGTCACCAGTGTGTGCACTTAACAGTGACAAACAAGAGAAACAGTACAGCAGAGCGGGGGGGTGCTGGAGTGAGAGTGCAGACACACGTACTGGAGATACATAACAAAGAAGAGTTGCACTAAAGGAATGAAGATCACAGATGAGTGTGGCAGGAGAATGTCTGTGCTCATCGTCTCTGACAGGGCGGATGGAGGGAATGGAAGGGATGATGGGTAGAGATGGGAGAATGACAATATGTAGCACACACAGGGCATTAAAGGGGGGGGCGACAGTTGGCCATGAAATTCTAGCGTGAGGTGAGGTGCTGAAAGAAAGACAGGCAAGGATGACAGAAATGCTGGAGGAGAGATGGGGAGGAGGATCCGGGGAGCAGCACGCTTGAAAAATTAAAGAGAAGGAGGTGGTGAGGATGGAGAAGAAAAAGAACGGGACCCGACGAGCAAAGTGGGAAGAAGAAGGAGAGATGAGAGAGCAGGCTTGACAGACGAAAGAGGGAACAGAGGGTGTCAGACACAGAGACGCTGTCTTCAAAAAGGTGACATGCAGCTCAAAGTGCCCAATGGATGTGCACTGCACCGAAACAGCAGAACACGGTCCCACCACTGTGGAGCAAAGTGTGTGAATGTCTGAATCCTGAACTGTTAAACTGCAAAGTTACAAACCCAGTCAAATCTGTCGTAACATATCATCATTTTGTCCCCATGAGAAATGTATTTACTCATTGCAGGAACATGAACAATTAAATACGGACCGTGTAAAAAAAGTAGAGTTGTTCTGATACTGATACCAGTATCCGAAAAATTCTGGGTTACAATATTTTCTTTCTTTTCAAGAATTTTTTGAAGTACAAATAAAGTCCAGACTCGGTGTTGGTTATACTGGGCGCATCAGAAACTGTGAAAAAATACAAAATGCTCAACATCAATCCCTGTCCTATAGTCTCCTTTGTGCTAAGAGGCTTATTCTCTTGTTTTGGAGGGAAAAAGATGACAAGACAAATGCATTCACACATCTTAAAATCTGTCTGGTGGTATCAGCCAAAATAAATGAAATACTGGGGAACACACATCCATTGATTGATATTAACTGAAACATACTTTAACTGAGCTAATCATCTGAGCAAGATATGGAGATTAAACTGAAGGGAGCCAAGTGCACTCTGGGTTTGCATATGCTAAGCCTGTTCACTAACAATTTGTCTCAATGCATGCACAAGAAGAAAATGTTTAGAATAGCTTGGGCGGGGGCTGGCATGGTTACCGGCGGGATGACAAAAAGCTCGCTGCCCATGAGGTCGAAAAGGCGCACGGTGCCAGTGCTGTCGGCGTAGGCCAGCAGGGTGCAGTCATGGCTCCACGCCACCCTTCTCCACTGAGGGTTTGGGTCCTTTGGCACTGCAGCAGATGAAAAAAAAAAAAAATAGAAGCCTTGAAAGCTCATACAAACAGAGAGAGAACGACAAGAGATTCAGGGAGTTAAGGATTTCTTATTAAGCCATATGAGAGAAATCTTTGTGAATAATCCCTGGGTGTTCTGTGGTGTGCCGATGATGAATACAGATGGGAGAGGAAGGATCAAGCTAATGCCATACATCAACAGTGTGTGTCTAAGGACCTATCCAATTCATCTACGAACGATGGCCCCAGTAATACATCTCAATAATTGTCTCTAAAAGGACGCACACACTTTCACATGCACACCGAGTTCGGGAGGAAGGCGGAGTGAGTAAGAGGAGATGAAGAGAGAAAGAGAGGGAAGAGCAGAGATCATAAATCTGGCATTTATTGAAGTATGGGCGACTGTTTTAGCAATCTGCTGGCTCAGCATTGCTGTGTGTGTAACCATATCGCTGTCATAAAGCACATCCCTGCCTGCTGGCACTTTCACAAGGCCACACTGTCACACCTCCCTCTGATGGAGGAGCTGAGGCAGCCCGGCAGGCCTCTGAGCCCAAACCTGCTCTGAATAGGGTCCGACCCATGTACTGGTTTTGTCGATATTATCAGCTGATATTGGCCTGTCGCACATATATCGGTATTCGTGTATATGTTCTCCTATATGCTCCAATATTAGAACTATTTTTCAAGGCCTGAAAAAATGGACTAATGATTTAAAATGATGTAATGGTGTAGTTTGTCCAGCAATGAGCTCCAGCTCTCAGGACTTCGCCAGCTGTCATAATAATACTGCAGAATATTGTATACAGTCGTAAATATCCTTATCACAAGACTTATTGAGAAAAAAAACAAACTCATTCTTTAACAGCCTGTGGAGACATTTTCAGATTTCGGTTGTCTTGCTAAGACAGACTTCCTTTCACGCACAATCCACAGCAGGCGAAGGAACCCTCCCCCCAATTTAACGTAATGACCGTTCATGCAGATTAAGTTAGAAAAGCCAACAACCAATGAGAAAGGGTGAGGGAAAAATCTAATCCCCTCCCCCTGAGAATCGCTCAAAGTGGAGGCAATGCCCAACCAAGAGAATCAAGCCCACTCAGTGGAGTGGGTGGAGTCTGGGCCCTGGCTGACCTCCAATGCTTTGTCAAAAGTATTTGATGACCACATTATAATATTGGCTGATACGCTGAATATCAAAATTTTCTTGCTTCCTAATATCGGTACTGGCATCGGCCCTAAAAACCCGATATCTGTCAGGCTCTTATGTGCAGATATTAAAAACTGTTCTATCAGATATCGACTCAAAAAGTCCCATATTGGTCGGGCCCTACAGTTCTGAATACCTGACTATCTTATGACAATCACGACTGTCTTAGGGGCACATGAGGGCTGCCTTTCCTTCTTCAAATATGTTCAGAATATCTGAGTGTCGGTACAAGAAAGCTGAGCCGTACATTTAAGTGTCATGAACAATTAGATAAAACCTTTAGCACAGACTTAGGTTTCTGCATTGGAGAACAGTATGAAACATAATCTGCCACCACGGGCGCTGAGTCTGCTAAGCAATAAAGTTATGAAAAGGAAGTTATGTTTTTGTTGATAT
>JAPXVT010000011.1:14065486-14076414 GCA_029823135.1 Acanthurus reversus
ATAACTAGCGCTTATGCTTGCTTGATTATTTTTTGGGGGTTATGTACAAGTGTTTTGGTGACTTGTTTAATTTAACAAGTTTATTTTCCTTCATAACTTTCTGCTTTAAATGTGAACATTTTAGAATTGATTTAATTGAAATCCCAGTGATAAATTAGTTTTGTAAGGAAAAAAAAAACTAATTCAAAAAGAATTGCAACAGGTTGATTTTTCAGGGGCAGGACTAACTTCCAGTGCAGGTAGACAAGCTAAACCACAAATAAGCCTCTTAATGCCTTTGTATGTTGCCACTGGTCATCAGGCTTTCACATTGCAGGTTGTAGTGGCTGATTAAAAGTCTCCCCAGAGGTTGCAGTCTGACTTCCTTCTTCAACTTTGATCTGCCACACTTGCCGTACTTATGCACACTCAACGTTTTCCTGTGCAATGAGGGATGATTGATGACATTACAGGCACTTTTACCGAGTTTATCAGTTACACCTCCAGGAGAAGTGGTAGCTATCTGGCCTTTAACAATGTTTACGTGCTTCAAAAATTACCTTTAGCTGATAAAACTGGTCAAAACCACAAAATTAAGTTAGCTAAATTTTTTTCCATCAAAGTTGTGCCAATAAATATTTTAATATTATCAGTAGGTCAAATGACAACTGCATGTGTAACTTAAAATGCATTTCTATTATTTAATTCATTAATTAGTAATGAAGTTTGTTAGAATTTTTATAAATTCTAAGTTCAGTTGAATTCACTTTTTATTTCTGAATCCTTTTTAAATGCCTAAGTGAATCTTTTTAGGTCTCCTGGACGGTAAATTGAAATCGTCTTCATAAAGAATTATTTATACTACTTCTGTTACACTTAGTAACCAAATCAAAACCATAGAGAATTTAGTGTTCTATGAAGATGTAGATGGTTTACCACTCATTTAATCACTGCTCAGTAACAATTATTAATCCTGTTGTCTGCCATCTCTCTGCAAGAGAAAATGTCACTCAAGCTCTAACTCTTTAAATAATCACAATAAATAAAAAACTTGGAGAACTGCAGTACTCGGTTTTGCTTTAATATGCCTGTAATATCATAAGGAGGAAAAAAGGACTAACGCTAGCATTTTAAAAGACTTTCAAAGACCTTTAAAAGACTAATCTCTGACACCCTCTCACGTCTAAAGACAACGTGTCAGCAAACCGCAAAGTTTAACTCACAGACTAAGATTTTGCATAGACTGGGAATCTTGCAGGGTCACTACTTGCAAAACTACAGTAAGATTCTTTTTGAGAGCCCAAGCTGAAAAAATGACAAAGTGCAAAGCTTCAGAGAAAAGAGGGCATTTGGACAGGAAAGTAAGGGCGAATTATGCACTCTCCACTGGGCAGGGAGCCCCAGAAACCTCTCTGGAAGTCCAACTGTCTACCAGTTACACAACACAGGCATGCCGACGCACGGTGGAAATGCTCTAAACGGCGTAGGCCACTTGCGTAGCTTAGGACATATGCTCTGCATGCAGCCAGCGCCGAAGTATAAATCAGGCTTTTACACAAAGCTTCCTGTTTGGTGCAGGCCAGACGGACCAGTTGTGTAAGACAAGACAAAAGACCTGCAATAACATTAAACATGTTTGATTTTATTGTCATGCCAATATTAGAAACAGACTGCCTTTAAACAGTCCAGCTTGAGTTTTATGACCACCTTACACCGAGCGATCAAAATCACAGGAGTGTGCCACAGTTCTAATGCTAATGATTTCATTCTGACTATGGAAAGTTGTCTGTGACTTTGAAATGGCTTGAAATGTCATTTGGTAAAAGGCCAGCATCAGCTTGTCAAGTTGCCAGAGGCCAGTTTTAGAGTGTAAGGCATGTCACTTGTTTCAACAGCCAATCAGCTTGTAGCAACGTCACCTGTTGTTAAGAAATGCAGCATAAAGCAAGCAACATGCTCTCTCAAAAAGACCCGGTCACAGTCTGAATTCAGATCCAAGAGGAGGTGTAGAAGTCTTTCAGATCACCTCAATTACAAATTGCTGAAAGATTCTTGTGGGATTTTTGCCTGATGACACTAAAAATAAATTCCCTACCTCAGCTTTAAGTTTTACACGGTGTCCCAGCTTTTTGGAATCAGTTGTCTAACCGAAACTCAATGTGACTGGTGGTAATAAACAGACAAACATTGTGTCATTTCATGGATCACTTGCTTACTGCTTGAACATTAATTGTAGTTTTTCCTCCTCTTTCCCTCGCTGCCACTTCAGCTGCATTGGGACTCAAGGTCAGACAGAGGGCATCGGAGAAGCTGTTCCGTAAAAACAGCCAGCAGGTGAGAACAACAATTTAACCTAAAACACCAGTGATTTATGACCGAGGCTGCGATTCATTTCCTTTAGTACCCACTTGTCTCCCTGCTGCGTTGGTTTCACAGCGATTAACAGCATTTTTCAAACGAACGAGAACTCTTTCTGTAGTGTTGTTTGAAGTGAAACTAACGCTGCCATATTTTTGTCTTGCTTGGCTGGTTTTGCAGACAGACCAGCGGGCACCTCGGCTCTCTATGTACAGGGGATGTCAAGCGGAGGCGAAAAGCAGCCCCCCTCGGCTCCACCGCCCCCTCAGGTATTGGATGCACACCTAGCTGCACCTCACACACCATCTGGCACTTTTACCAACTGGCCCTTTTACTGTATTTTTGGCTCTCCCTTTCTCACTTGTTTTCCTTCCCCTCTCGGTTGAGCTCAGTATGTTCACCAGCCTGCTTTCCTCATTGCCGTCTGTCTGGCACACGCACTGATGTAAACACGGGGGATGGGGATGAAAAGTGAGGGTTTCGCTACATTTTAAAACACGTCGAGAGGAGGGAGTCCCTCATCCTTCAGATTGCTCTCGCTCTCTCCTCCTCTCTCACTATTAAACCCTGCTTTAGCTCTTAACCCCCTTTCCTGCTAAGCTTTGTTGGACAAGAGTCAGCTGGCTAGTCATGCTGTCAGAGCAGAGATAGTGGATTAGCTCTTAGCCAGTAACACTTGTGTAGTCCCACCAAGCTACGCTCCTTACCTCTGGGCAAGTTCATGTTTCTGGAGGATGAAAGGGGAGGTAATTAAGCCTAATGCTGTTAGGTCAATATGTACATTTGCATATATATATAGAACATATATACATACATACATACATTTCTTGCACAGTCTTGTAAAACTGAAACTCAGCTGACAAGGTTGCACTTTGTTGTCTGTTGTGGGTACATATATATTGTCGTATTAACATAAAAACATCTATCGTTTCATTTTATGCATTATCAGGGTTTCCTGCTGTTGACTTGACAAAACAAACCCCCCTGCCTCAACTACTGTTGTATTAATGTTGTCAAAAACAAATTGATTTCTCCCAACAACTTGATACTGAATATTTTAAAACGATACTAATATTCATTTTCCACACTTATGACAGCGACAGTTCTTTCTGCTCTCTTCTCTCTGACACACACACGCTGTGTCTGCAGCCCCGCCTCCCCTCACTAACAAACGCTGCTGGCTCTGCTCTCTTTTCACTTCAGGATTTTAAGTTTCCGCGACCAGTCAGCAAGAGAGCTGTTTGGAAGTATTTTGCATTAAAGGCAGGAGAACATGAAGAGTCGAAAGATTCAAGTTCAACTAAAGTTGACATACAAACTTAAGCTAACATACAAACAGCAGCAGTTTAGCACCTGAAGGAACGACACGCTGACATATGTAAAGAGTTTCCAGAGGTGGCTGTCAGCTCCCCTGTCATTACAACTGAAGCGTGAAACTGCATGACCCAGTAAACTGTGTTTGATACTAGAGCTGCTACGATTAATCCAATAATCAATTAATCAGTTGTCAGAAAATTAATCATTAACTATTTTGACAATCGATCAATCATTTTTAAAATAAGAAGGTAAAAAGAATTGCTGGTTTGGCCTCTTAAATGTGAGAAAATGCTGCTTTACTGTGTCATTTATGATTATGTTCTATTATTTTATGATTAAGTCTGGGAAATCAAGATGAGCCTTATGCACACTTATTGACATTTCATGGAGTAAACGATTAATCGATTAAATGTGGAATAAAAATCATCAGATCAATCGATAATGAAAATAATCATCAGTTGCAGCCCTATTTGATACCTGATTTTGTTTGTGTCATTCGTTTGGATGTAGGATGCCTTGAGTGACATTGTGATGTGTTCAAGTGCTGTTCAGTAAAAATGAGTATTTGGTGAAGGTAACTTCATCATCATTAGTTCAATTTAATCTTGTAAAATGTAGTGTCAGGCAAAAAGTAAAACAGATAGGCGACATTTGTCTGAAGAAGAAATATGTGTTATATTTTTTTTCAACAGTGATAATAGCCACAAAAGTGCAAAAACAAAAACCCCGGCTCACACGTTGAAAGAGGCTTTTGCCAGAATAATAATTTTAAAAAAAAAAGAAAGAAAAACAAAAATCAAATATGAGTAAGGAACTTTATTTGGCAGGTATATAATTAAAAAAAATTCATAAGAGATAGGCTTTCTATGTGGTAATTTTATATGAACATTTATATTTATTTATTTATTTATTTCATTTACAGGATATATGCTACACCGTGATATGTATCTTTACCAGGATATGAGATTTTGGTCATGTAGCCCAGCCCTTTGGGTGCACATGCTTGTTCAGAATTGTGCTCTGTTTTTCCCCAAACATGCAAATAAGTATTGCTTTTTTAAATGTGTAAGAAAAGAAATAAAGAAAAAGCAAAACTAAACACTAATGAAATGGCCAAAAGCTTCCAGCTGCTCAGGCAGCAGGCACAGAAATTTATTGCAGTTGTCTCTGTTTTTTATTGTTCCTGTGACATCATCAGCACTGTGTAGCAAATATCAGGCACATTTCATACCTGCTCCAGACACGAGCGCGGCGCTCAGGAACAGCAGGTGCTGACCTCACAGCGGGGTTGGGGTGAGTGTCTGCCAATTTCACGTCCTGACAATTTGGCCTGAACTCACCTGGGACTCGGCAGTCATGTGTGTTAATGAGGGCGGCTTTGGCCTGCGCTTCATGCAAATAAAGACGGGATTAAAGAGGGTGACTGGGCCGCAAACTTCCAGGAAGGCCGAGAACAGAGTGACCACTGTCTGCTAGAGACGGACGTGTCTGTGCTACTACACGACTGGAAATGTGGCTAAGTTGATTACAGGGTTCCATTAGTTCGATGTAGCTCAACAATTTGAATGGAGTGATGATGTCACTGGAAGAGAGCCGTCAATGCAACAAGTTTTACAGATGTTCATATGGAGGCAATACCAAACAGCAGACAGAAGCTTAAGAGTGAAATAAAGATTAGCATTTTAATCTTCAATGTTTTTTTACTTTTTAAGTAGTAAATTTACAAACAATGCTACTTGTTTCAGTGAGTACGTTTACATGCACAGTTAAAGAGGAACTTGATCACTTTTCATGTGGATGTCCAATCAATGTTGATGTAATTATTGTCAGCTGAAGCAAAAAGACTCCTCAGTTTGTGCTACACTGACAGAGAAAGCGAAGTTTCCTGAGTTGTCCTGCTCTCACAGCTGTTCTTGCAGTGCCTACATGTACCAGGATGCATTGCGCGTGAGCTCCTGAGATTGCAAATGTGGATCAGTGTACAAAGCGCAGTAACAGGGCAAGCCCGAGTGGCACGGCTAATGTTGTTTTTCCACAAGCCGTAAAATAATCACATAGATGTTGTTATGTACTGACCCGTCATGCATTGTGGAAAGAGACAGTTAGATGTTTTTCGCTTCGAATAACGTCACATTATCACCGATAACTAGATACAAGACGTGGTTAGCTGGAGCTAACGTTCCTGCTACAGCAGTAGCTCCGGCCTGAGTATCCGGGAATAAAGCTGTAAAATTATCAGATAAATGCTGTTATATCGTGCTGAGATTGAGATTCTGACCCACCATGCATTGTGGAAAGAGCCAATGACATTTTTCTCTTGAAATAACATGCTATTATTGTCAAGTACCATCAGATGCCGTACAGCCAGATGCCGGAGCTAAACTGCTAACAGGCTACGGCCTGTCGCAGCCGGAGCCGGTGACTCAAGCCACGGCCTTACCTTTGCAATACATCGCTAGCCTACAGACGAGTGGTGCTGATAACGTTTATTTTTCTACGTGATGCTAAGTAATCACATAGATGTTGTTTTATTGTGTTGTGACATTAGCTATTTACATCAGTTTTAGTGCTTTTCTCTGGTGTTTCTTTTTTCTTTTTCCGTGATGTGTTATGTTGTATCGCAGGCTGCCGAGAGTCCCAGGTCGACACCGCACAGATCGGTGAAAAGATTCCTATCAAAGGCTCCTAGTATTCCCTATGTGTTGTAATCACAAAAACAACAGTTCTTGCCAGGTCTCCAAGGATTTTATCCATCTGGTCCAAACATTCCTTTTATTTAATATTGCGTAGTTTTCAATAACAAGGGGGTTTGGGTCTGCCAGAGCATGAAATTCCTCTCAAAACAAACATGCCGCTTGCTCGCCTGGAGTACGAAGCTGGTGTTCAGAGCAGGCAGATACAAATCTTAGAAATGATGTCAAAGTCATTTGATGTAATTTCAGGAGATTTTGGCACAGAAGGCAGCGCGTCAGCATTCATTGTAATGAACTGCTGATTTTGGAACGATACAAAGCTGGTTGCTAATCGGCAAAGTAAACCTTTAAGTCTAGTCAGGACCAACCCTTCGCTCCACTCTAACCTCGAATTTCATTGAACAATTTATTGTATAACGACAATAAAGTTCCTTTACCTTAAGTTACAGTCATAACTTGTTTCAGCCATTTAATTAGACTGTGTTCTTTGTCCCAGTAAACAAGCGCCGACATTTCACTAAAAACAGATTTTTGATCTCGTTAATAAGCTAATTAATTATTTTCAGCATTAACTGCTTTAAAAGTGGTCTTACTATGGTGCATATAAAGTAGTCTTTCACGTCTGTGTAAGTCCATTTAATTCTTGTTTGTTTGTGTATGAAAGACATATGCTAATGTGACCTGGTTTTTATCATATTTAATAAGTTTGGCCCAGTGAACCTGCAATATTTTTTAAGCTTTATTATTGTCTTTGGCTATTAAATCTCACATCTCAAAGAACTGTTTTTTTCTTTCATAGTTAACTATTTCTGCTAATTAACGTTTAGCCTAACATGGGTTGTTTGTGTGGCAGTTTTGTAAATGTGATTAATTTACTAAATGATGAGTTCTACACCGTAAAGACCTTCCTCTCTTCCTATCTGTGATCTTTTACCCCTCAGGATTGGTCGGAGAGAACGCGCCTCCGATCCCGGACACCAACATGGGGAGTCGCATGTTGCAGAGCATGGGCTGGAGCCCGGGGATGGGCCTTGGTCCCGAGGGCAGGGGCATCACCGAACCCATCCGGGCCACACAGAGACCCAAAGGCACAGGTCTGGGTTTCAACTGAACACCTGGTTTCTGGATCCTGAACCTGCAGAGGGCCGGGACAAGACACGCCTCAAGAGCTACGAGGAGCGAGGGAGATAAAATGCTGCTCATTGTGTTGAACAGTTTAAAAAAAAAAAAAGGTTCAGAATAATCCAGGAATGTGAGTCAGAAGAGGGGAAGGAGGAGGCTCGTCCTAGCAACCGAGTCTGTGATGAAAGAGAAACTTTCCCATATTGGGGAAACTTGAGGAAGCCTGGGATATCCACACAAACTGTTTCCACACCTGAAGAGAATGACCGGTGAAAGTGAATGACTGAAAGTGAGTGGGAGAGACATGTTCTCTCCAGAAACTCCATGTTGGAGGAAGTAAATGACAATAATGCCTCATTGTTAGTGTGTTAAACTGGCATGCTGCCTCAGCCCGGTTACCTCAGATGCCATCGTGACAGGCGAGAAGACGGGGGTAATTTTGACCATTTCTGAGTGCAGTCAGTGGTATCGGTATCTAAATGGTTTCGTCCAGTATTTCTCAAGAATTTTGGAATTAGAGACTGCATTAGTTGACCATACCTCAAGATTCTTTTTTAGTTCCTTTTCAGTGTAATCTCTAGGGCTGACCCAGATAGCTTCTTTTGGTTTTTGAAACTTCTGTGACAATTGATTGATCATAATCGAATATTTATTGCGACCGGGGGGCAAGGCTCATCACGCCTGTTAACCTTTAATGTTAGTCTGCTTGAGTGTGTACTCACATCACTAAGCAGATGTGAGCTCTGCTCAGTCGCTGTAGCTTGCTCTCTGTCAATCATGATTGCGCCGGCATTCCAGAGGTAAAAGAACGTGATGATAATCCACCGTTTACACGTCGTCTGCTTCCAGCTTGTCCCTCGGTGTCTCCTCTTTAACTTCCTTTGGTAACTCTAACTTCAGGAGATTTTTCTCCTTAGCTGCTAACATGGACAGCAGCTGTATAAAGTGCTCCCAACTCACGGTGTCCTTGTATAACGTCAGTTCCTCTTCAGCTGCCTGCAGCAACTTCGTGTGAATATTACATCTTTGTTTTAAGTCTCTGTACATGTTCCATCATTTTGCCCAGTATTGGGGTAACGCTAACGTTACTTTGTTAGCTGGTAAACTAGCTACAGCTGTCACTATCAGCTGATGATAATCTTACATCCCAGGTTTTGGCACCAAAAAATGTCTGTACGTTACGGACTGTGAGTTAAATGAAAAATATCTGCAGCACTACCCTTTATTACGTTGTGATGTTTACCTCTCCATGTTCACTAAAAACTCTTCTACCATTTTCAACTCACATTTTGTCGACTATAACTCTGGACTTTACCTCAACACGACTTTGTTCAGTTGAATATAAATTTTGCCGTAGATTGCCGAGGCAACGGTTAAAGCTTTGGGTCAGCCCTAGTAATCACATTAGGGTACGCTCACTGTGTGGATGTGTGTTGGAATATCTGGATGTTTCTCTCATCCATTCTATAGTTGATTTAATGGAAGAAGTCATCTCATCAAACTGTTTTTATCTGTTCAAACCCAAAAAGAGATCAAAATAAATCTGCAGTTTTCCCATTAATTTAGCACCACTTTATATGCGTGTGCAGCCAATGCTAACTTTAAAAACATGTTTGAAAACGTGAGGTGAAGTCTTGTCAGTGACTTGCTTGACTGTCCTCTTTTACCCAGATATTTTACCCCTGTTTGTACTGCAGATTGCAGTATTTAGCCTTCCAAGGCCAAACTCTGTTGTCTTATGAGAAAATGGCTACATGATTATCACAAGCATTTGCTTCTATATAGGTTTAAAATTTACAATGGATAATAATAAAAAAGATTAAACATCTCTATAAATCTTCTCAGAATTTGAAAAAATAAGAATATTGCTGTCATAAAGGTCCTACTAACCAGGTGTTTTCACTTAATTATCCTCATTAGAGCTTTTATCAGGATGGTAAGAATAGAGTTCAGGTCTAATCAGACAGAAGTGAAAACACCTGTGTGCCTCTCCAAAACCTTTAACTGCAATCATAAGAGAAGAAGAGAGAAACTTTGATTCCTTTTTTAAAAGTTAGTTTTAGACCCATTGTCATTTGCTTCACTGTGATGTTTTTTAATTTGTTTATTTAGACTAATATATCTTGCCCGTGACCACGGACGGTCCTGGATACAAATGTGAAATCATTTTAACTGCAGGCAGAGAGATTAAAGTCTAAGAAAATAACTGTGCAGGAGGTTTTGCTGTAAAGATATTTGTTTCCTCTTCTCCATTGTTGTAACCACTGAGCACCAGATGGATGGTCTTTTACCCCACAAGGCCTGTTCAGAGACGTGTGAGATGAGCTGTCAGTGACACAAACAAAAATTAAACTGAGAGACTGCCTAAACTGTGTGAGTTATTGTCCTTTAAGGCCATTCCCACCCTGAAGTGACTGTAACCAAATCTCATGATAATTAATGTTGATTACAGCCTGAGGATACCGGACTTTTGAAGCCGTTAGACAGGTGATACCATCCAACGATTGCTAACGTTAATTGGCTCATTTATTTTTTTGACATGCATACCTAACTTTTTTTTTTTTTTAAATGAGTTTTTACTTTAGATGGTGCTTTAACTCTCTTTCTTGCTGAGAATTTGGGTGAGAAGATTGATACCATTCATGTTAGGAGCCAGACACTTCTTAGCTTAGCTTAGCATAGCATAAGAGCTGAAAACAAGGAAAAAGCTAGCTTGGCTCTGTCCAATTGTAACAAAGTCTGCTTGCCAGCACTTTTAACATTTTAATAAAAATCTGTTAAGTCTATACTAATACTAAATTTAGAGGCAGTTACGTGATTTAACAGTTTCTTGGCCTTAAAACTTACTATTACACTTTACCTTTCATACAAATTTGAGAAAAAAATTAAAATTCATACATTTTGGAGCTTCCCATGCTGGTACCTTCAAACAGAACCAAACTAGCTGTTTAGCCTGGTTTCCATTTTATGCTAAGGTAAGCTAACTGGCTGCTCACTCAGCTTTATACGGATCAATCTACTCAGCAAAGTTTTTTTTCTTTTTTTTACAGGAAAGAACTTAAATTTATTTCTTAAATAACTGTAACAATGAAATGTACTTGGTGTTAGATTTTACAGTTGACAAACTTGACAGTGATCCACATTTATGTCCAAACTGATTAAAAATAAAATCCCTGATTTTTTCACACTACATTTGATTTTCCATTTTAATCTTTTTTTTTTTTTTTAACTATAAACAAACATGAATTTCCCTATTGGGATAAAGTGCAAACCTAGCTTTTACCAAACTAAACCCTTTTTAAATAAAAGTTTGATCAAACGAAGATGAATCTCCCAATTTGGGATCAATAAAGTGTCAGTCTAACTTTCACCAAACTTCACTATAAAAAATAAGACCCAGTGCTGAGAGAGAGAGACATAGGCTACCATATTTACCCTAGTTAAAGGGAAAATCCATTT
>JAPXVT010000011.1:14261208-14274090 GCA_029823135.1 Acanthurus reversus
CTGTGGGGTGAATCCACTTGTCAGTGAAGCAGGCGGGGTGACATTTCTGCCTCACCTCAGAAAGGTCAGCTTTTAATTATCTCAAATGCCAGCAAGCACTGCACCTGCAAAAAATAAGCCCAGGGATGAGCTCTTGTGTGTGTGTGCGTGTGTGTGTGTGTGTGGCTGCCTTCACACATGATAAGTGCTAGTGTGGCTGTCCGTGCAGAACTGGACCATCTGGCCCACCTGCATGCATACATGCATATATAGCCATAAACACACATGGCCAAACCCTGACAGATGCACAACCACACACTGTCAACCAAAGTCAATTAAACCTACAACTAAAGTTACACACCAAACCCTTTAAATAAAGAATCCAGACAGTTCAGTCCCAGGAACATCAGCAGCATCTCGGAACATCTGTGTAAAAATGGGCCGTCACACACGCAGAGGAGTTAACGATAAGTGTGTGACCCACAGGCTGGAGATTTAAAAACTGCTTTAGTTAGCAGTTAACTCGCAGAAGAACAGCAACTTCGGGAAACAGCAAGATCCTGGAGATCAATATCCTCCGAGCAGGAAATGAGATCAATGGAAATGATTAGTATTGCCATGTAATGCCATTTTTATTGCTGAAAAAGCGCTGCCCGACGTGTTATGTTACACGTCACACTTGACTTTGACACTTGTCACGCCTATCTCTGTTACGCAACACCGATGCAGGCAGGAGGACTGCACTACTACACTGTGGCGTCATTATGCTGAGCATGTTTGGTTCAGTGTTAAAAAACGAAGATGCTGTTACGAAGAGAATTTGTTGCCGCGCCATTGAACCATCTCTGTGTAAAAAGGGCTTTTTGGTGCTGGGCAGGCATTGATTAGAACTTTTTACTGTTAATTTGAAAAAAGAGAGTGAACCGTACAACATGCTGTTGAGCAAAGTTATGTTGTCGGTTCCCCTTTGGCTGTCCTAACTGACAGCACTTACTTGCAGGTCCTCTCGTTGAGCTCTAACTGACGTTCTTTACAGTATTCGTCTGTGTGTTTGCAGGAGCAGCGGCAGGTTGCAGGATCCTGCACGAACAAACGCTTTCTCCTCTCTGGGCAGTGATCACAACATGGCTCACAAACACTGGACAGAGAGAGACAGACAGAGGTGGGGAGGAAGAGGGAGAGAGGCAGATTATCACAGTGTACAATTACTGCCCATAAGAAAGGCCACCGTTAGGTTAACCCTTTCATATGCTCCAGTTTGCTCTTCCAAGCCACAGCACGACAACTTGCACTGCATGTGACAGTCGGGTAGTATTGCACACAGGTTCCCACAGAGCAGGCAAACATTCAAGCAGTAAAATTACACTCCCCCTGCTCCCCCCCCAAGCCCTCCTTCTTTGATTGAAGCGCTCACAAATGCCATGTGTGTGTTAGACATGCAGTGAGCGAAGCTTTAGTTTTGGGTCAAGCAACACAAAACGACACATTTTGGCTTTAAATTGCAGGTCAATGACAGCACACTTCTCGCTCTCACTCTTACAAATGATCAACTCTTGATAAAGAAGACTCAAGGGTCTGCTTGGTGCACCGTTAAGAAAGATTTCATTTTATTGAGTAAAAACTGAAGACTATATTTCCCACAGAGAGACATTAGATTCAGAACAGAGGCTGAAAATGGATCGAATGACAATTTCTTAGCAGGGAGGAGAAAATGGACAGTTGAAGGCTCAGATACTTAATTGACATCTCAATGTACAAATTACAAATGAACACAAAGACATGTATTCTTTCACAGTATAAGCACTGAAGACACATGAGATCATCTTTATATTACTTTTTGAATATAAGGTGGGTGCTTTAGAGACAAAAGCAGGCAAATAAAGACACAAAAACAGCACTTGTCAAACAATTTGCTGGTTTACAAATCCCCCCTAGCGAAAAAAAAAAAAGAAAGAAAGAGAGAAAGAAAGACAAAAAAAAAAGAAAAAGGCAACAGATAGCCATCACTCATATCTTTACATTACATAAAAAGTACCAGCATTATGCACAGGACAGCAAAACCTGTTTGTAAAGATGAAAAGAACAAAGAGTGGGAAGGAGACGGGTACGAGACACAGCAAAGCAGCACAGACTCAACACTGAACACAGGACTATGATTACGATCCTGGCGATCCCAACACAGATACCAGGACAGTATGAGCCAGTCTGCAAAGTCATGCTGGTGGAGCTGTGATGTGTTTCAGTAGAGGGTTCAAGTTACAGCTAACAGCTGATCTGTTTATTCCAGCTTCTTTAAACATGTCCATTATCAGCCATAAAACCAGCTATCTGACAAGATGTTAGGGGCAACTTGTACCTCAGGTTTCTACTGTGTTTCATGATACGCCTCTGTATCTCATCCCAACCATCGCCCCAGAGATATTCTTGCAAACAGGGAGCTGGTAAGGTTGGAGGGAGATTAAATGAGTATTTTGACGGGTGGAGATGGGTTATGGTTTCTTTCTCATGAGGTGGGACATGGCTAGCAGGTCTGCTGCGCTTCCCTGGTTATCGCTATCATGTGAAGTTTTGCTAAAGCTACGTTAGAAACAAGGTCACCTAGCTTAGACACTGACTCTGAGTATGTAGAACATGGCTGACGAGACAAAGTTAGGACAATGCACGGAAGCAACATGCTAATTTACGTGGCTAATGGGCAAATTAAATGGTGCAAATTAAAAGGGGCAAAAGAGCTCCTCCCAAATGAGCTTAATTATGAGAAGTGCAACACTCAGGTGCAGGTAGGTGGAGAAGGCGGAGCTGACATACGCATCGTAAATTGTTTTGTCGCGGTTTTTCTTTCGTTTTCTCTTTAGGCCTTTGGCCTTGCCTTTCCGGGATTTTCTGCAAGAGAAAGAGGACATAAGGCAGAGAGATGCCTGAGAGACTGAGCTGTGAACTGGTGTGTTTAGAAAGTTCTGAAGTCATAAGTGCTTAATACCAGCACTAACTGATAGCAGTATTTATTCATTTCTATAAATAAATCATCCAAACAATCAGTCATTCAAAACATCTTGCTGAATTTGATCCTTGTTAGTGATTGGATGATAACTTATATCGTCGTATTAATAGAGAGGCATCAGGCAGTGTTCACATGAGTAGTCTGTATGTAATACATCTAAAAATAGACCATTTCTCATGATTTCTAATGAAGAATTACATGAGTGTGCAGCAGAAAAATGCAGCTACTTGACATTTTTGGATCTAAATGAGGCCTATATTGTAAAGAGTGAGAATGTGCTGCAGTTTACTGTCGGGGTTTTCCACACTTCATGTAGTCTGAGACTTTGATGCATATCAAATGTTCCATGTAAAACCTGCTGTGCTGTCCAACTTGGGTTAAAAAAATCTTTTTTGTACAACAGTACAATGACTTTGCAGACTGAGGGCGATCAATAGTTGGAGGTTTTTGGCTCAGCCGACTGTTCTGAAATTTCCCTTTTCTTCTTTTTTTCAACCTATCTGGGTCAGCTCTTTATGGCTGATTCAGCCTGTTCCAGACCACAGCACAATGAGAGCCAGCTTGAAAAGTACACACCTGGAGTTTCACAGGTGCAGGCCAGATTTAAATATTGAGGTGAGCGTCCAAAAACAAAGTTTTTGCTGTCAAAGATATTTATATAGAAAGATACAGAAAATGTCTCTAATGCTACAATAAAAATGCAAATGAATTAATCGACATGATTAATTTTTGGCCCAAGCTGGAGTGCAGGAATGGTACATTCAGCAAAGACTTCACACTTGTGACCACAGCACTCCATATGCTAATCAGTGATTTGGTCACATAACCCTGTACCACCTAAGGAAAAGATCAGAGCACATTTTGTTTTACCTGTTATCCAGCAGCAGGTTGCGTCTTTAAAGGTCTCTTTATACCTTCATAGATGTCTGCTTTCTGATCGGTAAAAATCAACATTTAAATCCAATATTGAAACAGACTCTGTGTTCTTCTTCTTTCCTGGAACATACATTAAGTCTGCTGTGCAGACTGTGGAAAAAGCCTGCTCAGTCTGTGGAAATATTGGGCTTAAATATTGGTTTTGCCCCGGGCAACCCATTTGCTCCCATGTCGTCACACATGGCAGGTTGGTCAGGACCCTTTTTGTTGTTTTTAGGGCAAGGGGTACTCCATGAGTTTTAGCGTTAGCGACGCAGGGGGCTTTTAAGTAAAAATTGTTCAAAAGTAAATGAAAAAATGTAAAGAAACTAAAATCTAATAAACATATTGGATGTTTGTAGCAACTACTCCACCCAGCGAAACACAAGGAGTGAAGTCCCACGAGGGGGCGGAGCTTGGGGTGGAGTACTGGGTCACACACAAGACCTTTTAGCCAGGATACAGGGGTTTGAGGCCCAGTGAGGACAACATTCAACCATCTTTTCCTAAAACGGCAATAGGTCCTGATCAAGTGTCCATATGTGATGAGTTGAACTACTGGGCAACTACGACTCACTAGATAACAAGTGAAAAACAGGACAAAGAGTCTACAGCCATTTAATAGCTCTGTGACGCTGTAGGCACATTGGTGCTTCAAGCTAAATGCTAACATAGCAAAATGTTCACAGTGACAATGCTAACATGTTGATATTTAGCATCACATACCGTAATCAACATTATAGTTTAGTGTGTTAGCATGCTAACATTTGCAAATTAGCATTAAACACAAAATATAGCCAAAATTCAGCAGAGGCCGACGGGAATGTCATTAGTTTTGCAGCTATGTAGTCATAAAGCAAGAAACATTTGACCTAAAATGGAGCTGTATGAAAGGTTGGTGGATCAATTGCCACAATTAATCATTTCTAGCCAGTGAACGTGTTTATCAGCTGTGACGACAAACCCTCCATTAGCTGAAGTCACAGGTAATAATAAGATAAACCCAGCTTGGATTGAATGACACATTTCAAACCATTCAACGAGAATATCCAAGAAACAGGATGTAGCTCATGTGTTGTAACCGTGATTTCCTCTTTTGTCTGTTTAGGTTGGAGTTTCACTGTTGGAGTGACAGTTCACAAGTTTCACAACCTCAGCAGGAGGACTCATCCTGACAGACCTCCAGAGACCCACAGCTACTGAGAGGTCAGCTTCCAGCGTTAAAACCAGCATGAAAGCATGGAAGCATCAGAAAACTGAGTGGAACGACCTTAAGATCATTACTTTGCAGATGTACGCCGCCAAAGTTGGACTCGTAAACTGTTCAGACAAGGTTAAAGAGGAGGTCTCAACACAGGTCTTTATCTATAAGACAAACGACCTGACATAAAACCAAAATACAACCACTTTGCAACAGAAAGATGCTTCACAGAAAAAAGATTAAAGAGTTTTAACGACCCTTAGCACACTGACTTTTGTTGCATGTGGAGAAAAGAACACTTAAGAAAGGATCATAAATACAAAAGTTTAACAGGTCTTCAAAAACACTTATCTATATCAGATCAGCCAGTAATATCAGTGACAGGAGTTTTGTGGGATGTAAACATTAAAGAGAAAAGAGGAATGTAAAGACAAGATAGAAAAGGTGTATGAAGAGGGCATTGACCTCATCAAGTGTCACTCATTCACCTGAATGGATTGAGCTGGTATTCCCCTTGTTTATCCCCGAGAGCTGCAGGCTAATCTCATGTTGTAGCTTGTCAGCTGGGATTTTCATTAAATATTATAGTTGTGGAGTGTGTATGCGATAGAAAATGACGAGACAGAGACAATTGAGTGAGAAAATCACAGAAAGATCAATTAAGTAAGAAGGAGCGTTTGGAGTAATGTCACAAAGGCCGAGAGTCGAGACGACTGTGCGTTAGAGTTTGTTTGCAGAGCAAAACAGGAAAAAGATCAAATCTCCAGTCCTCATTGTTTGCCCCGAAAAACCCAATGTCCATGCAGAAAGAGTGCTGTACTCACTTTTCTTTCTGTTCTTTCACTTCTTTCTTTAACCTGAAAGGCAGGAACAAAAAAACATGGCATTAGAACACAGCACGGTTTTGTTTCCTGGTAAACAGATACATATCAAGATCATCAGAGACCAGGAACTCATAGGCAGCATGTGTGGATTCCCATCAATCTTTTTAAAATCGCATGACATCACCGGGCTATACCAGAAACAGTGATAAAATGTGCTTTCACTTTCAGCTGCTCGGCTTCACAAATCAAACAGATTTGTTGGGAAATAATGTGCCGTACAACCGCAATAGACAGGCACACAAAGAGATGTGTGCACTGATGGATACACGCACACAAGCATGACGACAATACCAGGTTAGCAGGTTTGTTTCACTTCTCGTTCCTGTGAGGAACTCTTGCCGATAACAACATGTGGAGCAAAAAATGTGCTGGCAACAGTTATCCAAAAGTGTTGGGAAACTGTTTCATTCAAAGAGGTCACGGACAGAGAGAGCGCCAAGTTTCTATTTGAGGGACTGGTACAGTAACTCTGCATAGATGTGCTGAATGCTGGTATAAGTCAAAGTGTGTATACAGTATATATTATCTGAAGATGACTGAAACCTGTCGGTTAACTGTGCTACTGTAGGTACTGTACGTTAGGTTTAGGTTCAAACATCTCTTACTGTAGTACAACAACAAGATGCACGTCAGCATCAAAAGTAAAAGTATGAAATTGGCAGAATTATCCTATTTTTACTGATATTTTTATATAATAGCACTTTAATGGGGATTATTAAAGGTATAATCCTTAAAATTTTCCTTTTTGATACTATTACATTTTCAGGCATTTCACATGTGAATTATTCCAAGGAACGGGGTTTTCAGAAATTTTACATTATGCATTTTGAGACATGATTTTTGGACGTTTCGCATGTGATGCATTTGGTGCCAGGCATGATTAGGCATGTAGTATTTTAAAGTTTTCACGTTTTTCAGATATTTCACATGTAAATTACTCCATGGTATGTGGTTTTCAGAAATTTCACATGTAATGCATTTGGAGACAAGTTTTTTTTTTTTTAATTTTTAAATTTTTTTTTAAATTTTTTAAAATGTTTCAAATGTGATGCATTTGGTGGGACGCCTGGTTTTGGGACATTTTACAAGCCATGCATTTGGAAGCACATGTAGCATTTTAGATGTTTCACATATGTTTGTCACATTATTCTGAGGAACAGGGCGTTCAGAAATTTCACACATGATGCATTTGGAGACACTTGGTTTCATGGTGGTTAACATATGATGCATTTGGTGGCATGCATGGTTTTGGGACATTTTGGAGGCACGTAGTATTTTAGATTTTTCACGTGTTTTTCAGACATTTCACATGTGAGGTCACAATACATATGTGAAATGTCTTGAGAGAAACATAAAACATGTATTGCACCATGACTGTCATTTTCTATCACTGTTCATTGCTGTTTCTCCTGCAGCTCTATCAGAGCTGTAAGATAATGCTACTTGCAACAGCAGAATAAAATAAAAAATAATACAGGTGCCTGAAAATAGATGGAAGTAATGCACTTAGACTTTGCACCGCTAGTTACAAGTCATATTGCATGTTATTTGATTTTTGACTATTCGGAAACATCAAACACTCACAATGGCTTGGTGATCTTTTTACAGCACATAATGCCAGCATGCTGTTCCTAGACTAGCATAGAGAAGTACAAACTTTATCAATTCTGAACAGATTAAGTTTTACAAATCTGCTCTTAAGGTTTACAGCTACATCTAAATGGTTTTAGTGTTGTTTGAGGTATTGTGTCATCACAGACAGCAGGGAGTTTATTGACTTTCATTTACAGACGGGGATCTGTACATTAAACCAGTGCCGCCTCACAAAGACCAGCAAGACTAGCATGTGTCAAATCTGATAGCTCAGATAAAAGAGGCATGAGGTGAAGACAGAGCTTGGTCCTCAGCCAGAAGTCTTAGTTACAATGTTTGTTTTTTAGGTTTCTCATAAATGTCGGAGAATGACGCATGTCCCCTCTCCGTGTTCCATGTCACATTTTGCTAATTCATTCCACACAGCTCAAACCCCAGCCCACCAAAATGACTTGGTCAGGACCAAACATCAGGGAGCGATGCGTCTCACCACTACGACATCCGACAGAGGCCAGACAAAAACAAAATGGTCATATTTGTTAATCACTAGCCTGAATCGTGGCAGGATCATTTGGATGAGATGATACAAAGATGAGATGTTACGTTTTCCTCATGTCACTTTTGGGAACCAACAATTTCTTTCGTGCTGGTAAGGCTTAAATAAGCGCGCCACTAATTAAATCCACGTTTCCTGCAGCTGCAGCATTTATCTTTAACTTTACAACAGGCTTTAGCAAATTAGATTGACTGCATATCAAAGCAAAATACAGAATAACAAACTGATCCATAAACCATATCAATCAGAGCTCATGGTGCCTCGTATCATGTCTAATCTGAAGAGGTCATCTTATCCAGTGAGAGGATACAAGGAAGACGCAGGTCTTATCTGAGAGATAAATATCTAAAGCCATCACACCTCTATTGTCCCAGGTGTGACCTCTACATGCTTTAGAAGTAAAACACAGAATTAGGTTGCACTAAACCTACACAGATGCATATTCTTTACTTGAGCAATGTGATAGAAAGATACGCCAAAGCACTATGGAGGACATTCTGTAGAGACATTCTTAGACATGTCCTGTTTATTTTAAGATCAGTGAGGTAAAACAGGCAAAAGAAAAAGTGTGAATCCAACTGATGTGCATCTGTTAAACGTGTCAGAACACAATTAGGGCCCAACCGATGCGGGGTTTTGGGTTAGGGTTATCGATACACCTACGATAGGTTGATATCGGCAGATAATATCGACGAACTGATATATCTGTCAAGCCCAAAAAAACCACAACTTCAAATGTCATCTTCGGTCGACCTCTGCTCTGCTACGCAAATTTACAGTGGTTGATATTTCATTTACAGTGTGTGTGTTTGTGTTGCAGTGTGTGTTCAGAGGTTTCTTACCTACACTCACATGCGCTGTGTTCTGTAAAACTCATAAAAATATCATTTTGTTGCCTTTGGGGTTTTATTCTTTTAATCTGCAAAAGAAGAAGAAAGAAAAATTGCCACAGGTTTAAATGAAATACATTTTTATTCAGAGAATTCTTTAACTTCTTGTCTTTGTTGTAATTGTAGCGTTCATGAAAGATGAGACCAAACCGCCCAGAAGAAAAAGGATCTGCGGGAGCTGTATTAAGTTTAAGGTGAAATGATTCAGTTTCACATCTAAAAGTCTTACACTCGTCTGCATGGAAACTATAGAAAAGGCAAAACACATCAGATGTGCGTGGAATGATGAGACTGTAAAGTTTCTCATATTAATAAATGAAACAAACAATAATGCCATATTTGCATCATATTTTCTACATTCTTTTTCTTTTTGTGTGTCCTCTTCTTTTGCAATAGTTTGACTAGAAAATTAGCATCACAAGCTAGTCATCTCAATATGCCCAATTCCCTTTCCTTCACAAAAACAATAGCGAACAGAAACCCAGATATCTTTTTGTCATTTTTTTTTTTTTTTTTTTAAATTTTCATACATCTGGATGAACTTGGCTATAAATAGGGAGACAAACCATAGAGATGCAAAGTTCAAAAAGATCTTCACCTTCTGCTAGGACAGACTGAATAGGGCAGCAATGAAAATTAAAAAATGGGACCAAAAATAGTGTTGATTTTTGCCCAAAAGGTCACGCCTGAGCAGTCTTTGAGCAAACAGCAGGCGTTACCAGACGGCCACTTGGAGGCATCTGGGCTGATCAGAGAAGCATATGTGCCCCTCTGTGTGACATTTGGGCAAAAATAAAGCACTACACCATCCACTGATGACAAAGACATATCTGGATAAATTAAGGTTTCCAAAAAAAGGATTTAAAAGAAAACTTCCCCTGCACCCCACTGCACAAACCCCCAAAGCATTGCGGTTGTAGATAATGCTGCTGACCTCCATTGTAATGTTATAGGTGGATGTGGGCGTGCACTGCATTATCTCGTCATTGCAGCAGCCGGCACAGCGCGTTAACACCACACAGGACGGGATGAAGATGTGCTCCACCTCCTCCGGATACTCCTGCAGAATCTCCACCAGCAGCTCCCGAGGCTTACACAAACTCTTGTTGTACACCTCCATTAAAGGGATCACTGGGAAGCAAGAATCACAGTACAGGGGTTATGAAATGGCAGCAGGGCTCTAGTCTAAACCACTGACTCTTGAATACTACAGTGCTCTAACAATAACATGTGCCTAAAAGGAGACATAAACAGATGAAGAGCTGAAATACAAATACACACACACTGATTTTACTTTTAGAGACAATCATTCAATTTTCCATTGAAATTAACAACCTCTAGATATGTTTGTCCATCCTGACCCCTCCATATATATATATACTGTGCTAGAGTTTCACCCCCCTTTTTGTGACTCAAACTTCTGCCCCTTTGTGGTTAAGTTCACCTAAAGCTGTACAATGATAGCTGTTTTTTCACCTTCACTCTACTTGCCCCCTCTATCAGTCTTTGCAGGAGTTCTGCTCTTGAGAAAGATATTAGCACACAGACAGGCAACACCTCCAAAATATCACTCAAAGCCTAAAACAATCCCAGCCTGACAGCCCTCTGGGATGCCAAACTAAACATACAGGGCCTGAACAATATCATGAAGTTCAGCTTCTTGATTGTCCAAATCAGATTGGGCAATGCTGGGATTGTGCAAAATGAAATTGCGGGCCAAGAGGGTGAAATTCCTTTCTATAAATGAGTCTGGCCACCATAACATTTCCCAAGCTTAACCTCAGACAAGACAGCAGGCTGCGCAGGATGGAAACATCCAAGAGGAGAGACTTAAGGGTGAAAACTGCTTTCATTTGCAAATGGAGGGTTTTTGAGGGGGGCTGAATCTGACAGGGTCAGGCTATGCAGTTGTCCACCAGGAGGCGATAATTTCCCTATAATGTCATGATGAATCTCAAACCAGCTCTTTTTCTACTTGGCTGTGGGCCAGTCAGGGAGCCCAGTGCAGACTGGGACACCTACCGTCATGAGGACCTCTTTCTGTTTCCTTCGGTATGTGGGCACTCTGCGAGGAGAAAAAGAAAACAAGCTGTAAGTTGCGATGATTGTGCAAGAGCTCTGAAAAAAAAAAAAACGCGGCCCATTACTTTTTCTTATCCAGTTGCGCAAAAATATATTTACTTTTTGACATTTCCATTGCGCACTGTCAGAATATGAAAAGCACATTACATAGCTTATCTTGGGTTAGCCGAAACACAATACAGGGGCAAATGAGAGTCCAATGTTAATACTATGTTCTCCTAAAAATATTTTTACGAAAGGTTTTTAAGAGATACATCACATTAATATAACACGAAGAAATTAAATTGATTCAGACATGAATTATTAACATATGTTTGAACTTACTTCCTGTATGATTCTAATCATAAAGCCTGTTGTAGATAATATTTGACGCCTTATATGGCCAAATATTTAAAACATGTTCCAAACGAACTGATCTCGGTTCTGCCACTGCTACGTGACAAAACCGCAACTCTCGAATCAGAGCTTCGGTTTTGTTTCAGTCACCAAATCTTTAATGTGTGCCTCCGCTGCCTCTTGGCAACGCGGATTAATAACAGTTACTACTTGCTACTTTCCCCTCACAGGGGGTTACTGTCACCACACCAGTCTGAACACAAAGGATTCTGGCAACTTTCCCACCGTGCGTAATGCGCGCACAGTGGGAATTTTATCTTGCCCTCGCACACACACGCACGGCCGCGCGCCCCCTTCTCTCCGTCTCTCCCTTTCTCACTAGAGCGCGCAAGTCGTGCAATCGCTCGCCAATATTGCGTGAGATCTGGTCTTGCAGCACCGGCTTGTATTCAGTGAGAAACTTTTCTTCCCCCCATTTCTTAATGAAAAGTGGGGAAAAAAAGGATCTGGTTGTGTGGGTGCCGCAGTCTCCACCCACTTCTGGTGGCGTGAGGGTCCAACCTCGTGGTCTGAGAGACCCCAGCCCTCCAAAATACGATATACTGTATTATTAATGGATGGGTGTCAAGCTGCGAACATCGGCCCCTAACCCAAGTGTTGATAGGCCGACTGATTATTAGCAGTTGTGACAGCATCGTGATACCGTTCAGCGTTGATTGGATGGCTTAGCTGTCATTAAATCAGCCAGTTAGTTAAATAAACACTTTATTGGGCTCTTGGGAGGAGTATTTCATCAGCTTCGGCGTGAGATGCTCGCAGGGAGAACTTTGTTGCAGCCTGAAACATCCTTGTGGTGACAAAGTCGTATCAGAAATAATCCTGTCCAATCGTGTTGCTGGAAAATATGCAGCCTCCTTTTGAAGTGGCAAGTTGTATTTTTTTTTTCACCTTGAAACCTTTGCTCAAAGCCTCCCAGGACACACTGCACCGATTAATAATTATTTAGAAAAGTATTTACAGTGCGCTGTCAAACGGCCTTTAAGATTCTGGAGCCAACCTGATTAATCTGTGAAGTAATGCTGCGCGCTGTTTTGAAACTGAGTGTTCCGTTTCAGTGTGAAAAGTAGAATTGCTCCTGATTAAAGCCGACTAATCGGTGAAAGTAGTTACAGTGCCAGGGTGAACCTGCTCATAACCGAACGGAGCCACTGCACCTTTAAAGCGTAATAATATCTCCAAGGTGGTTTTAGAGCAGGCCTGTATTCACCCAGCGTCAAACTTCACAACATTATTATTATTTTTTTTTTTTTAGTGGGTCGCATAGCCACCCAAAAACAAAATCTCACCACCCACGAGTATGTGTGTGTATGTGTGTGTGTGTGTGGGTTAGGTTTATACGGTGTCGGCTCTGCGTAATGGCCGTTTAAACCTCCTCAAAGCCACTA
>JAPXVT010000011.1:14571649-14584056 GCA_029823135.1 Acanthurus reversus
ATTTGTGGCTCTGTTTAGGGTTAGGAGCAACAGGAAGCTGCTGGAGTTGTTACTTCCTGCTGTTACTAACCCTAAGCAGAGCCACAAACGAAAGAAATCCAGCCATAGTTTGACTTTTAAAATTATTCTACGAACACTAAAATTCACCTCAATAGACTGTCGTTATATTTGACCTGCTTTGGGTGCACTGTGGAGTGTTTAATCACAGTTGGGCAGTGGCTATTGCTGAATCCATTGACTTGCAGTAGCATTAGCATTAGCTTGTATTAGTCTGGACGGCGAAACTCAATACTGCGTGCAGTGAGCTGAAAATAGTCTCCAGAAATAATAATAATAAGACTGGGTGGGTTAAAATGAGGCCCTATGTCAAAAATTCAGTAATATCCCTTTAAGAACTTGATTTTCATTTATTCACTAACTACATAAATATTTGTGATTAAATGAAAACCATGGGAAGACATGCAGGCAGGAGCTAGAAGGAAGAGGAAAAAGGTAAAACAGCTTAAAAAGAGTCAAGAGGAAGTGTGGGCCAGTGTGAGAAGCAGGCTGTGGACGGTAAGCACTGTCAAGTGAGTTAAATGGGGAAAGCTGTGGTATGTGACATCAGGCCTGGATGCACCCAGCTGGCTGGGTGCTGCATGTGAGGCGGTAAGGTTGTGCTCTGGGGCTTGAGTTAGCAATTTTTTTAGGGCTCTTCATCATCCCTCCACCTCTGCTTTTAATGTCTTGTTTATGCTTTCCAACCCCCTCCTTCGTCCCCACCCTTCCCCAATGTCCAACTCTCCCTATTTCAGTCTTCTGTCTTTTTATCCACAGCCACAATTATACACCAGAGGCAAATTTTCCCTTTCAATGTTTTATTTGCTGTCCTCTTCTCTCCCATTGCCCACCATTGCTCTTCATGATGGGAGCGAGAGGTAAACACCTCACCCTGAATCACCTCTCGCCAAGGTCGCACTGCGACAGGCGTCGAGACAGACGAGCAGGGGAGTGCAGCTCCACCCTAAACCTTTCATGATAGAGCAAAGTGCCAAATGACTGACCACAGCACAAAATTACTGCCACATCACCTGCAGCTGCAGCTCCGCATGGCTTCACAGAGCCAAGGTGGGGTAGATTTCCTGCAAGGTCTTACTCATTGTCCCTGTGGAGCCCAACACATCTCCGTAAAACCCAGCTTTAGCCTGATCTGAGCTGTAAACTGTCATACAGTTTGTTGATCCTGAAAGCAGATTGATCATTGCCAACAGGAGGGTGTGACTGCACATTTGTTGTGCTTTTTATTTTCTGTGCCATCTGACTGAGGCTGGAGAACATGTTTTCCTAACAGGCTGCAGATGCTGAGGCATCTCACCATCATCTTTGACCACGTTTACACGTGCACATGCAGAATATACAGACAATGAAATGATGTCAGTAATTGATAGCTGTTAATGTGCACTAACACACCACGCTGGCTGATGCCTCAAAGGCATTCATCTCTGCTTTTGAATTGTTGTGGCAATGAATCATTCTGCCAAGTCAAAACAAAGCTGATCCGAAGCATTTGCCTCTGCTGCACATGCAACCAGCCTTTTGAGTCATCCGGTCCCACAGACAGAGAGCAGACAAAGTTTAATAATGCTGACACAGGTCTAACAAATGCTACAGAAGAGAATAAGTGTTAAATGCTCTGCGTTCGTACAGTCAAAACAGTCATGCAAGCTGAAAACAAAATTTCTACCATAACTCGAGAGTCCAGATTGAAAGCAGTGTCACACTTTGAATCACTCCTAACATTTGTGAACAGAATGGGAGCAGGAGATGTTTTGCATGACTGATAACTAAACTGGATTACTTTGTCTTAACTGCATATATTTCATCAATGCATTTTACTCATTCAGCTTTAAATATCACAATCGTAATAATACACTGCATATAAGAATGAAATGATCCAGCTTGGCTCTTGGAATGACACTGTTTACCCAAAACAGCTGTTCAAATACATGTGCTAATACTGAGAACAGTCTGAAGTGTGGGAAAGTGAGAATAAGAGAGAGCAAAGATAGGCTGTGTGTTCAATGAAGTGCCGTTGAAGGGGTATGAAAAGAGCGCCACCTAGTGAAATATTAGAGGAAGGTTTAAACAGATTCAGTGTGTCTCTAGTCGGTTCCGTGCGGCATGGCCTGTTTACTGAAATCCAGCAGGTGGCACTGTAGTACCTTCATGCTGTGTAGGAGTCTGGCCTTGAGACTGTTCAGGGGTTTTCCAATTTTTTCCATGAAACTGGAAAAAGGATGTTCGACAAGGTACCCAAAAAACTCCTACATTTTTTGTTTAGTAAATAGTGCAAATCATATATAATTAATTCCAATTTTGCATGTTATTTTATTTCTGAAATTCCTCAGCAAAGGGAAATATAACATTAATATTTATGCATTTGACAATTTTGACCCATCATTGCTTATATGTACAGCATGCGTGGCTGCAACAACTTGCCAGGTGGTCCCAGGGCAAAATAAGTTGCTGGGCCCCCTTAACTCCCCCTGTCTTGCATTCTTTCGGCATTGTGCACAATTTTAATGTCTTTCTTTAACACTTCTTTTTTTGTCTTATCTCTGTGTTTTACATTTCTTGTTTACTGCCTTAAAATCCCTAACTTGTGGCATTTTATACTGTTGTATTTTGTTTTGATTATTTGCATTTCACTGACATTGTATTTTGTGAAGAATCTGATTTTATTGCATTTCCACTGTTTAATTTCCCTTTCTCGCACCGTATGGTTATATATGTTTTAAGGCACCTTGTAGCTTTGCTTTTGAAAGGCAATATAGAAAAAAAGATTATTATTATTATTTTCTATGCTGGACTTCCACCTGGCATAATATTTGCATTAATTCATGAATTTGCAACCTTTACACAAAGAATTAAAATAGCTTATAAAGCTGCCATCTTTGAAAAGATTGATAATTTTTTAAAAATTATAATAAAACAGGATGCTTCTTAAGGTCTTGCTTCATCATATCACTGAAAGAACTGAGAAGAGGGCACAGCAGCCGCCTGCCAAAACCCTCATACAACAACCTGTCACGGTCACATTTCCAACAAGAAAACACATCTGCTAACGTTAGGTCAACATAAACAACAGTTAGTTTTCTTATGAATTGCCTCTAAATTGTTTCCGTGTGTTTGTGCTCAGCACAGACCTGTGGGTTTTTAATCTCTGCTGGAGGGAACCACGCCTTTCCAAAACTGTTTAGATGCTGTTGGCTAATGTCAACTTCTGCTGCAGCTGACCGTCTGATATCGAGTGCTGTGGGTTTTAGGCAGACAGTTGTTTCTTTAAAAAAATCTCCAAACTAAAATGATAGACAAACAACACAGACAGCAGGTCAAAACTTATGTGTCTTCCATTTGTTGTCTCTGTAATTCTGGAATAATAATGGTGCTTTAGTGCATGTTTACTTGGAAGGGTGTACTTGATTTATTGTTTACGCACTTTAATTGCATGTTGTTAGTGTAATTTGCACCACAGTTCCACTAAAATTCCAAACATTTTTTGTGTTTGGCTGATACATCATCAGCATTTTTCTTTTGCTTTGCTTTGATGGAAAAATGCTGGTGATGTGATTTTCCATTTTACTGCAAGAGCTTTCAAGGCATATTACTCATCATCATCATCTCTACTTTAATTTATGTGCACAATTTGTTTGTTGTTATGATTTTGATAGTTTTGTGAACATGTAATGATTATCTGTGGCACTTTCATAACTTACACCATAATTTTACAATTTTACACCATAAAGGTGTTGAAAAGTTTAGTGTGTGAATTTGAGGGAAAATGCTGAAACATCAAATATTTTTGATATGCATATTGTAATGAAATGGATTTTTTTTAAATAGTAAACTAATATACAATGCCCATCTTTCTATTTGCCTACAAGTCAAAACATTGTTCATCACATCATAGCTTTTACGGTCTTTAGCTAGTTAGCTTGCTTGCTAGCTATCTAGCTAGCTAACTACTACTAACTACTAACTACTTTGTGTCAGTACATGTTGTGATTCCTGTGTCGATGTGAATCATGCTTGTGCAATATGTCCACCATCTTGGACAGCTATGGCTGCACCACTTGGACAAACCACTTGTCACAATCTGAGTTTCACTTCACGATCGGAGTTTGACATTCCAAATTCAGATTTAATGTTTTAAAATCACATCATAACTGCACTGTGGCTAGTGCTAGCCAGCTCTGGTGCTCGTGACAGCCTGTGTTATTATTTCAACTTGTGGTGGCTAGTTAGCAGGCCCAGACAAAGACGCTAGCATGATGTTAGCCACTAACACTAACTAGCAAATAAATTACTCATCAGCAGTTTACATCCAGTTTACAACAAAACATTGCCTTCTCCACTAATTCAACTTGTTCCTAACATAAATATAAAGTTGGAAATAGCAAATGTGTCAGTAACATTTGACATTAGTATTTAATTACATGTGATTTGCCCAGGTGGTGCAGCTGTAGCTAGTCGTACAAGATGGTGGACCTCTTAGTGCATGCACGAGTCACATCGACACAGGACTCACATCGTGTTCTGACATTTTGAGAAGCAAAACACCTAAAAAGTCTGGATTCACTGCTGCACAGTTTTGGTTGTTTTTGTGAGTCTTGAAAACCATCTTGCAGAAAGCAGAGCTCCGGCAATAAGCTAATGCTACCTGTGGGGCCTTGGCAGTGAAAAGAAAGCCATGCTCCCACCAGCTTCTTATTTCCAAACTGCTTGTGAAGCCAGTTTTCAGTCACAGCTGAGGAACCAGGAGTCAATTTATAATGCATGTCTTTATGTGCATCTCTGCATGTGTCTACTTCTGTGGGAAAGAGATCATCACAGATATCACTGTGATCTTGACATCTCAGACCACAGTACCATACAGGAAACTGAGTCACAGATAATGCAATTCACTTCCTGTTTATTCTGAAACAACAGTTTTCTGCCCTCAGTCATGACAGGTCAGTAAATAGAACAGTCTGTTAAAACATTGGGAAACTATTGACTCGGAGCACAGGGGGATTGCTTTAATCTCCGGGGCTCCATTAAAATATGAGTTGAGTTGAGTTCAGTTCACAGGGTGGTTTTTTTTGTACAAAGAAGATCTGTTATGTGATTAAATGTTTTATGCTATTTGCATGGTATGACTGTGAAAGCTTTTATAAACATATTCACTCAGACGGTATTTGTTGTTGCCTAAAAAATAGGCTACACATCTGTGAATTTGCATGCATAGTATCATGTTTTCAGACATTTGTTTTTTGTGATTATTAATGATAAAACTGAAATCAAATAGGCTATTGGAAACTTTTGCTAAAAGTGTGTGTTCCTGTAACTTACATTAATGCTTTGATGTAAAATGTGACATGCACATCACTTTAATCTTGACTTCTCTGTTTGTCTTCCCCTCAATATGATATTCTTACAGTTATATCTGTTATTAACATACTTCCACACTGAGCAGCTTCTGGGAGTGCTGCAGCATGGCTTACAGCGCAGGGCACGCCAGCGAATCTCATTAGTGGCTGAGGAGGAGTTTAGTGGAGGCTCTCACTACTGAATGCGCTCTTCAAGGTTGATTGGGGTCAACAAACCTCTCCTACTCAGGTCAGGGTTAAATCGTATCGGAAATACCGTTGAGGTTCATCTTTGCCTGGCTACAGTGTCGTTAGTAATTTACATCTACTGCTTGTGTATCAAAGGGTAAAGGGTCGGACTCTGAATATGCCGATTTCATGCAGAGTAGGAGAAACAGGAAGGTCTGTAATTGCTTGCAGATGAATCATTACTTGCATGTTAGTGTAAGTTAACAACTTTAACAGTTTTTGTGGGACAATCAGGAAGAACCAGTGGGAGCAAATTTATTTCTAAAACCCCAGTGGATGTATTTTTACTGATTCTTAATTCTTAACTAGACACATACACGAGGTAGGAATTGTAGGTTTCAAGCTTAAAATATAAGAAAAACCAGTAAGTTCAGTGGCTCCTTGACAATAAAATACTGTTAGACAAACATCTTTAAGGATACAGGCATTCAGGGGAAATGATGGTAAAGTAGGAAATTTTATATTTTTGTGCTTTTGAATGAAGTAGATATATGAGGAAGGCATAGGACTGGGAGGGAAACGGCCCTGTGAGGTTTTTTGTATGGAAGACAGAAAGTAAAACTGTAATCTTGGTACCGAGAGTTAGAAATGACAGATATAGCTGTGCTAGCATTAAAACTTAGCTAACATCAGGTTAAAGTAACCAATGAACAAGGTTCAATCTCCCACCTAACTACTATTGTCACTAGCTAGCCAATAGGTAGTCGATGTTTATGGCCAAATGTTGATGTGCAAAAATGCCCTTAAATGCAAAATTCAGCATTAAACAGGTTTGACCACAATTACATCCTCACCATCCCTCCAACATGGCCAAGGAAAATCTTGGCTATTTGACGAGGCTTGGAGACAGGTCATGCTCACAAACGGGCTAATTTATTAAAGTTTTATTCATGTTATTGTTGATCATGTTCTCAAACTTTCTTCATCAATTTCCGATGCATCATCTGGTGTTTGCCATGTTTCCCCTGTAAGTAATAGCAGTCAGGCTAATATGGTGTGAGGAAGATATGATAAAGGTAAAGGTCATTTATTTATCACATGTACAGTGTACAGTGAGATTTGGTCTCTGCTGTCAACTCATCCCTGAAGAGCAGTGGGCAGCCACGGTGCAGCACTCGGGGACCACTTTCAGATGTTAGCCAGTACCTCGGTCAAGGCTACTGACTGGAGATTGACCTAACATACATGTTTTGATTGGGGGGGGGAGCACCCTGAGGAAACCCAGCAAGCGAACACTGGGAGAACATGCAAACTCGACACAAAGAAGCCCTACCTCAGCCAGGAATCGAACCGAGCACATTCTTGCTATGAGGCAACAGTGCTACCCACTGATTCACTGTGTCATCATTGACAATCAACCAAATGAGATAATTTCAATTTAAATTAGCTTTAACGGCATGAATGTTACAATCTATTTACTTCCTGTTGCTATTAAGCCACAAATTAAAGAAATGCAGCCGTAGTTTTACTTCTAAAATTATTCTATGAATACTCAAATTTGCCTCAATAGACTGTTGTCATGTTCAACTTGCTTTGGGTGCACTGTGAAGTGCTTAATCAGGGTTTGGTAGTGGCTACTGTTGGCTTGATATTGGTGCCATTGACTTGTGCTAGCATTAGCATTCCTGGCAAGCCGTCCAAATTCTGTACCGCATCAAATGAGCTGAAAATGGTCTCTATCAATAGAAATAGGACTGGGTAGGTTGAAAGTGAGACCCTATGTCAAAAATTCTGGAGTATCCCTTTAGGTAAACTGGGATTAAGATTTGACTGTTGGTCAACTTGTAGCTGCAGGGTAACTATTCATAAACGCATCTGCACTAAATAAAATTCTACCACAAAGTACACTGAATTCCCTTCCCGTTAGCAACTTTGTAATCCAGCACCAACCAGCCTCTACATGTATAAAGACAAGTTGATTCTTCTTTCCATTTTAAGTTGTAAAAGACTTCTGTCACTCATGAGTCTGCAGCTGTAGAAGAGAAGAAAAAATTCCTTCGCTGAAGCAGGTGAAGAGAGTGTGTTGTGTCTACATGAAACCAAAGATGGATTTTCTCCCTCCTAATGAAAATCCAGAAAAAGATGAAAATAGCAGGTGTTAGGGGAGTGACAAAGGAAAGGGAAGGAGGAATACGGTGGAGGCACGTTTGGCTAACGGGCTCACTGTAATCTCTTAATGAACTTCCACATGTAGGAATGTTGGAAAAGGGGATGAGCAAAAAAAAAGAGGTAGAGTTGGATGGGATTGAGGGGTTAAAAAAAGGAGTTATTGCAGCTGACAGGGGAGCATAAGGTAAAGGTGGGGAAGAGATACTTTAAATCTGATCAGATGGCCACTGATCAACAAGAAACCAAGACGTAATCACAAGAACATTAGCCACACACGTTGACATATAGACACACATAAAGCATGCATGTGAGGATGCACGTAGGAACGCTCACTGGCAGCCTGCCGCGGGGTCTGTCTGAAATCCCCTCGTCAATCCTCTGATGTCGTCAGACATTTGAAACCAAGCCGGTGTCATCCACTTGTCAAGTCAGAGGTCAGGTAAGTAGCTGCTTCATGGTAAGCATCCCCTGCAGTAAGCCTGACATTGAGCCTGGTGGTGAATGGGGATAGCACCGAGTGTGACGGACCTGCTGCTGCGTCTCCTGCAGAGATACATTATCTTGAACCTAAAAGATAATTATGTCGAATTGGCCACAAGTTAGTTTGAATAAAGTTGAGGTTTTGCAGTCACTGAACTTTATATTCACTTTCATTTTCCTGTAAACTTTGTGGCTCTAGACATGGTTTAGCCAATGAGAAGCAATACCAAGAAGTGAAAACTGCCTCCACACATTCACTTGATTGACAACAATCATAAACACTTAAATTAGTTGCATTACACTTGACCCAAATTGCTCATGCAAATATGTAAAATGACAGTTTCAGTGTGTGGTATTTGTGCATTTGTGACTCAAATGTACAGGTAAGTGTCATCAGCTGCAGTATTTGTATAGTTAAACAAATAACCAGTTATCACAGAAACTGCTGCGTGAAAATGTGGAAGATGTTTGGTTATAGTTCAGCTCAGTCACTCCTTCAGAGTGTGAACACACACTCTGTACTTAGCAGTGTTGTCTTAAATTGCACAATAACATTTCTAATTACAAACATAACTTACGATCTGAACGTTTTATGGTCTGAGCATGCACACAAACTTTGCAATGTGTGCAGAGGTGCAAGTGTGCACACATGTGTCTATGTGCAGTGTGTGTCAGTGTGAATGTGTGTGTCACTGCACATACAGGGTAATCTGTGGTAAGCTGCTTTATGAGCTCGTCTGTAGTGACGCAGATATATGCGCCAAGCTCTGCACTGATAGATTCTCCATGACAACTAACCTGCAGAGACTATCTGGCCTACACCTACATACCGCATATGACAGATAGCTCACATCTTACATGTGAGACAAGTTCATCACTAATAGATGTATTTATTCATACATTTTAATGCACAAATATTTATACGTTATGCTTTGGCACAAGTTTTCTGCAATTTTGTCTCAAGTCTCTAAAGTATCTCTACACTGAAGAGTTGCTGCACATAAATGCCTGCAGGGGCCAAATGATGGTGTGTAAAAAACCACCCCTAGGGGGCGTTGGGTGTGTGTGCATTCCCATCTACACCTGTGAATGACGGAGCGACTGCAATTTAGGAGTTATTGCTCTTAAGTGGAGTTAACTATAATAGACTAACTGCTTAGTATTTGTGATTGTGCACATGAAGGGAAGACATTCATATGCAGCAGTCTTCCTGTTGATTGTTTTAAGTTGTACCAGGTTAAAGATCCCCCCACATGTTGGGCATATTTTTATTTTTATTTTTTAGAATTTTTGGGCAGCAACTCTGTGAAATAGGTTAGCTCAGATATTTGGAGGAGTTTATTCTAACTTCAAGGACAAAGTTGATCACTTTCCGTGTTGATAATGTAAAATGCAGGACAAGTTCTGGATAGATACATCAGTTGGAGTGCTTGGAGAGGCGACGCAGTGCGACCCAAAGATGAGAGTTTTCGTTAAGGGTCGGCGTCCAATCTGTGTCCGTCTCTTCTCACGTAACGCCCACTCCCCAGACACGCCTCAGTATCCGGGCTTGCAGCCACTCGGTGTAACTGTGGGAAACGGCAGCAGCTATTAGTAGGTGCGGGTTGTCAATCAAACCAACCCGCCCCAACGCTTCTCAGACGGGAAGCACACTGATCACAACTTCTCCAGCAGCTGTGGAGCGGGACGCCCGTGGCATCGCGCAGTGTCAACGAGCAACAAACTACCAAAATGTAAGGGAACAAGCAGCCATACACCACTTTCCAAAAGTAGGTGTGCAGTCGAAAAGTGTGGCGCTCTTGAAAAAACGATGCGTAAGGTTGCTGTTGCGCAGCAGGGACGGGCAATAGTCTGTGCGTAAAAGTGAGTCGAAGACAGAAGTAGAACTTTTGCGGTGGATAAGACTGTGGGGTTTTTTTTGTTTTTTTTCTTTGGGTGCGATGGATGCGTCAGTGAGCCTCTGGGCCAGAACGCAAAGCTGACACACTGAGGAAGAAATAGTCCGAGCTGTACTGTAGATGTCTGCTTTCCAAAGGTTGGGGACAGCGCCGGAGTGAAGCACACAGCGGGGCAGCAGATGCTGGACAGTGACGGAGCGCTTACGACTGGAAAGCTCATAAATTGAATTTGTCTGGACTTTATGTACTGAGAAGTAGGACAAGCATAACGCCGCTCAACCTGTCGTTTCCTCTGTGCGTAGAGACGCGTAGGTGCCCAGCACCTTGCTGTAATGATCGACACCAGCTCCCGAAGTTCAAATCTACAGAGAGTTGCAGCTATATACCACTGCTCCAGCAGGAGCTAGTGTAAAGTTTTGTCGTTTACATCCTCCCGTCTACCTCTTCTCACCATGGACGAGAGTATTGAGTCTGTTGCGGCAGACAGCTGCTCGGACGGGGAGAGCATCAACCTCAGCGTGCTTAACTGGGAACAAGTGCAGCGCCTGGACACCATCCTCACCGGCTCCATCCCCATCCACGGCCGCTGGAACTTCCCCACTTTAGAGGTGAAGCCGCGGGACATCGTCAAGGTGGTCCGGAGCCGCATGGAGGAGAAGCGGATACATGTCCGGGAGGTGCGATTGAACGGCTCTGCAGCCAGCTACATCCTGCACGAGGACAGCGGGCTGGGATGGAAAGATCTGGACCTTATATTCTGCGCCGAGCTGAAAGGAGAGATGGAGTTTCAGATGGTGAAAGATATAGTTCTGGACTCTCTTCTAGACTTCTTGCCCGAGGGAGTGAATAAAGAAAAGATCACACCTATGACCTTAAAGGTATAGCATGACATATGGCTCAAATATATGCATAATTTATATGATTTTTCAAAGCAGAATTTACTATTTGCCTCAAACTTTTCACACATGTAATAAAACCCTCCTTCCCTTTCCTCCCATTTTATTCCTCATAACCTCGTTACGCATGAAAACCGCAGAAGTTTTGTGAATTTTCAAGGCAACACATTTTCTTTTGCCATATATCGGCCTAAATGTAAATACATCTTGTAAAAACAAAATTTAGATGTGGGCTCGTCTGCATCCATCCAACCAACCAGCGCACAGATATAAGCTTTCAAATAGTAAAAAGGTTGGTTTCCAATTCAAAGAGGATTCTGTCTAATCCAATTGGAGTCGGATCCACATTAATAAGTCGGTCCTCAGTTACCTGGATACTGAGGCCGAGCCAGGTTACTGATGGTTCACAAACAGATGTGATGAGCGGAACATCACGTTTAATAGATCAAATCATGATTCGTATCTGCTGCAAAAAGCATCATAGTCCGTTTGTTTAATCCTTCTCATACTTAGACTTTGACTTTTTCTTTTTTTCTATCTCAATGAATTCTTCCACTACCTACCACAAGCGTGTTTCTGATAACCAGCTGTGATGTGGTTTTTAGAGGAAGAAAACAAAATGATGCACCGACGCATGAGCTAACTCTATATTATGAACGTGAAAGAAGGAAATGAGAGGAGGGGGAGTTAGTCAGACACTGAGAAAGCAGCAGGCCTCCGCGTGATACAGATAAGATCAAATCTGACACATATTCTTTTACAAAAATGTATAAACATTACTGTGGACCACCTTAGCCATTTATTTTCTCTGATGTAGCTGTCTTTATAATCTCAGTAATGGAAACAAATTGACAAAATTAAAATTGACAATTATTTGACTTCAGTTTTAGTCACTGACTTTAAACTTGTACAAACATGAGAAGCATTAGATAATAAAAAAAACATAGATCAATATGGCAAGTATCTTTAATCATTTTCTGTGAGTAATAAGTTTTTAGCCTGATAAAGAAGGAAATGAGTTATACAGCTCTCATTACAAGCATGTGCAGATCAACTTTTCCAGCAATTATATAGGAAGTTTAAAGTGAAAATCTTTTATGGTATTTCTGTTTTGGGTAATACAAACTTGCAAGACAGCATCTGAGACAGTGGCCACCATCACTGTCAGAACTATTCAAAAATTATTCGTGACAGAGTCAATAGAAAAAGGGGCATCCTCTTCGGTTAATTTTTCCAGTATACTGTTTAACAAACTATTCACTGTGTAACAAACCATTCAATGGTGGCCTTCGTCCACTGATACAACTGACAGGATACATGATCCACAACCTTTTCATTTTAAAAAGCATCTTTAAGTCTCCAGTCTGCATGCACGTAAGGGCAGTTTG
>JAPXVT010000011.1:15210559-15221414 GCA_029823135.1 Acanthurus reversus
AAACAGTTGCATAATAATAAAATAATTTAATATGTGTTGCTTGCACTGAGATAAAATGACTTTGACTCACCAGACTAATTAGTCTACTTTGTTTTAAGAGGACAGTAAAATGGAATTGTGGTTCTTGTAGTTTTTACTGTCGTGTTTCATAATTTTTAAACTTTTTTGAAGTGCTCACTGCTGCTTTAGTAAACCACCACAAATGCGCATACAGACTCTCACACTGTATTCTGTTTGAACTCGTCTCTCTCCCTCTCTCACCTTGTGATGAGCAGAAAAGCAAGCTGGAGAGACACAGAGACAAAAATAGGAAAATGGGAAACCATAGATGGAGGGACAAAAGAAAAAAGGAATACAGAAACAAGCAGAGAGCAACAGAGACTGAGTGAGAGTGACAGAGAGAGAGAGAGAGAGATTGCTTAACCATTCGGAAAGGCTATGGGAACATCCCTGTGTGTGTATATTTGTGTGTGTGTTTTCATCCTGACCCTGTCAGTTCAACAGGAGCAAAACACGTCACATCCACTCAGACACACATAGATGGTCCTACTGTCCCACATCAGATCGAATGACTAACGCCGACTGTGAATTTAAAGAAAAGATGCATATCCAGAGAAAAGTTCCTCCTTTCTAAAAGTGTCATGAAAGTTTTTTTTTTTTTTTCTGGATAATCAATTAAAGAATCAAAACATCAAAGTTTTCCAGTTGATTGCGCGGTGGATTAGCACATTGTATTGTCCTCTTCTAGTCTGTCAAAGTGGTTTAACACTGTACGTCCTAATCACAAGCGAAGGCTTTCATCTCCTCCAAGAGAGGAGTGACATTGGGACAGTCACAACAATTACTAAGGTGGACGTTTTCTACAGTGTAGCACTCAGCCGTGACCGGCGGAGTATTAGCCTCTTGCTTTTAGAGCTGCTCGGCCAGCGGGCTCCGCGGGACTCGCATTCATGCCGAGAAGATCAGAGAGGCGTGGATGAATAGAAACTGTAATGCAATGTTCAGCTTATTGCCTCCACAGAGACGGTGAGGGAGGCAGGGCGGGGGAGAGGGTGAGGTGGGAGGAGTGAAAGAGGGATAGAGATGTACAGGATGGGATGGAGGGGACAAAAAGGGGGAGAAAGAGGTTACTGTGTAGCTGTCGGCTTAATGCTAAAAAATGTAAATGTGAGCGTAAAATTGTAAAATTTGTTATTGTAAATTTAGCCTTAAAGTAAGAATATGGTGTTATCTTAATTGCACTAAACAAACAAGCTTAACAGAGTTAAAGAGAATAGAGTCAGTAGATTAGCAGAGTCATGTTGTTTTGTTCAATAAGAGGATCTATTAGGGCAGAATAGAAAATCTTTGTGTCGAAGGGGAACGTTTTGCACCAGAGAGGGAGAAAGAGAGTGCAAACTGCCTTTCCCAGCAAGTGTCCAGCTCTGAAAGAAGCGATAGAATAAAAAACAGAGCGAGAGCGTGGGCCTGTGGCTTTGGCGGGGAGCCAGACATAGTTAAAAACAGATTAATCAGCATAGGGTCACATTCTCACAGAGAGAGGCTGAACAGAGCATGGCAGGACGGGGCAGAGCCTTCGTCTGCAAAGGCCACATCTTAGGTAGCAACACGAGGAAATCTTGGCCCTGAGGTTTACATCAGCAGAAAAATGGATGATGTTGCTACTTTGCAGTGTATTAAATAGTGATGTTTGTTGATCTTAGCATCTTTTGCAGTTTCATCAAATTTTATCTAACCAGGAACTAGAGGACAGTGAAGACTGAAAACTGCGATGATGAACCTGTAGAAGTGTTAAAGCAAATAAAGAAAATTCTTTTCTCAAAGGAATTTAAAAGCCATCACTGTCCCAACCATATCATTATCCTTTAAGCTACCGTTTTTTATATTTAGTGATTTATCATTTTGTCTATTAAAATAGCCCATTACAAACTTCATCATCCCAGCCTTAAATATTTCTATATAGCCAGTTCTTTTTGACCAGCAGTACAAAGTCAAGAGAATTTCATATTGGCCTGTAACAAGAGAAGGCATAAAATCTCCAGAAATCTCCAGAAAATGGGACCAGTGTACGCGTGTTTGGACAAGTTTTCGCTTATTTAAAACGCTGACTAACTGATTCATTTTCTGATGATTAACTAATCATTGGACTCATCAGTGAAGCTCCACACATTCAGAATTTATCCTCACATTTTCAGTAAAAACAACACTGAAGTGTCTCTAATGTTCCCCTGGCTCCCTAAAAAGGTCAGAGACATTAGGGTCATAAATTAAATTTACAGAAGTTTGCTTCAGGTATTAAATTTGCAAATCATGCACTTAAGGCTGATGTGAAAACTGTCATGCACAGTGGCCTGACTGTCTTGTGTATCATCAGTTATTATTTTAACCATATAACAATATGTTCTGTTTTCCAGCTCATCATTGTTGAAACTATAAGGCTGCTATCAGGTATTATCTCTGTTGAAAAGAAAGATTTTCTTCATTTTATTAGATCATTTATTCTCTCATTGAGTGATTGATTAGCTCATTCATCAGTTAATTTAACCAATCATTTATTTACTTCTTTCATCATGTTTGGCCTTTCATTCATTGGCTGTCAAATGAGAGTCAGTGAAGGGCTGGAGAAGGGGGGGGGATACCAGGGCAGAGTGATTAAGGAGGAAGGGATGAGGGGAGGAAAAGGAAGCGACAGGAGAGGAGTGTCTGGGGCAAGAGGGTTGAACGGGAGTGCAATACAGCTAACTAGTTCTCATTACTCGCCTTTGAGAAGCTCTGAAGTTTGTGAAACATGTTGGAGAGAGTGTAAAGAATCCAGCGAACTCTGTGTTTGTGTGTGGGGAGGAGTTTCAGACAGACAGAAAGCGGGTCTATAAAACAGAGTTTCCCACAGGTCAAAAAAGATATTGGGGTGTGCTGTGATGAAGGAAGGTCCAGGAAGATGAAGAGGTCAGAGGTTGCCTCTGTGCGCTTGTTCTGCATGTCACCATGAAGCTTACGTGTGGGAAAAACATAAAAAAAAAAAGTTTTTCTCAAAATCAGTCAGAGAACATGAATGTGAGAGATACAAAAACATGATTGTACGGATGTTTTGCAATCTGGTCATTTCCTGTTTTTATGTGACAGGTTCAAAATAAGAGAGACAGACAGAGTGAGATGCCATGTGTGGCTAAAAATGACGACTGAAGATAAAGATGGAGGGATGGGAAATTCACAGAGTGTAACACGAAAGGTTTTGAAGTTGCTCCCTTTGCCACACTTCCTGTTTCCTGGTTAGAGGTCAGAGGTCGCTGGTCTGGGATTAACTGATACCAAGCGTCTAAATAAACTGTCTGGTCATGCCATTGACATGATGCATGAGACAAGCCGGTTGAGTCAACATATTTCTCGTCATGTCATTTGTGTCTGGACTTGTTGCCGTAATTGAGATAACAGGATGACGGTCTGAAAACGAGGACATCTTGTGGCATTCACAAGGGGGAGGTCTAATTATAGAGTTAGAGGTTAAGGTTAGTCGTTAAAAAATGAATAGCAGGCAGTGGTGAGTTAGTGTGTATTTGTGTGTCTGTGTTTCGGTGCGCTTCACATTCTCACTATTGCATAACCGTAGCAGAAAGTGCAACTGACCAGTGACCACACTTGCTCCATTTTGCTTTATATTTTCTGATACAGCTTTAGATTGTATAGACTGATTGTATGGCTCGATCAGTGAACGATTACCTGCAGAACGGAATGGAACAGGTCCTGATATGACCAGTTATCTGATCACGAGTTGATAAATATCCTCCTTGGTAATTTTCTAGTTGTATTATATAATACACCATGTAAATCATATTATATACGATTACCCTATGATGGAAATCAAATATGACCTTATTGTATCCCACAATTCCTCTGGGTCCGCATCAATGTGCCTTAATATGGTGGCAGCTCTTTCCGTCTCTAATGAATCATAAGCTTCAGATTTACGTTTTTATCTTCCAGTTCATTACACTTTTCCATTTATCAGCAAGACAATCCAGTATTACAAATCTCATTTTTCATTCGGATATCCCGTCTTTTTTGTTTCCTAGTACACACAGTAAAATGTATTTCAGAGCATCAATCAGGCATCAACCTTGAGGATGTCTGTGTAGGCATTTGAAACCTCTAACCAGAATATATCTAATATAGGTAGGGCTGGGCATCGTTACTAAGAATTTGATACTGGTTTCTGGAAGAATCCTGAATCAACTGTACTATTAGATCTTGGCACAATAAGCATGCTGCATGTGTATTGGCTCACTGATGCTGATGAGATAAACTCCTTTTGGTCATTTGTTACCATTTTGTTACTTGACGTTTTTCAGTACTCGATAGTATTGAGGCAGTTCAGTCAGTACCATAAAAGTATTGGCGTTCGATACCCAGCCCTAAACACAGGACATTTACACAGACGGCGTGTCTGGGAGCCTCTTCTACTGCAGCCATGCCAGAAGATTCTAGCATTAATTTTAATGCACTCTTCTGAGGGAATGTAGGCCCTTTGCAACATTTTCATTTGGATTATACTAAGTCAGATACATTTTGATGTTGTTGAAGTATTCCATATTGTTTGCGAACTGACGGCGGAAAGCATGCAGACTTTGTCTTGCTCAAAGCAAAATTTAGTTAATAACTTACTTTGAGCTGTTGTGAGGCTAAAGGTGTGTTCACACAGAAAGCGATTTAGCAAAATCCCATGTCAAGATGACATACAGTCAATGCAAAGACACGAGGAGATGTGATTTCACGCTGGGCGACGCCATCGCATGAATCACGCAGTGTGGCGTCCATCGCATCCATAGCGTGATCATGCCAGTTTAAAATATTGAACTTGTCAAGTGAATTTGCTTGACGTTGCGTCGCGACAGTCAATCAGTATCAAGATTTTCCAGTTGTCACTGATGTCTGTGCGTCCTGATGGTACAAAGGATCCGACATCCAACGTCATTGAGTTTTCCAGCCTGTGGGACTTCCACAACTCTCATCACTTTCGTCTGAGAAAAACCTGAACACCTTAACGTTTACTGGAGACCAACTTCTGTTAACAGCAACCTGTAGCATATCATCTAGACTCTTCCCTGTCGCCACTGGATTTTAGATTTTAGATTTAATTATGGAGTATGTTTGTGTGTAAGGCAAGAAGAAGGCATCATTTAGTTTTTGCACTTCCTTTACATTTTGATGTGGAACTACTTTTCTGTCACTAATTATATCCCAGACACTTAATGCTGGAACTCTGCCACCTGGCATAGACTAATAGTTTGCCTCCTGCTGATATTAAGGGATTATGCCAAAGAAAGAGGGCCCGGTAAATTTGAGCCTTTTATGGACTAATTAAGCAATTCTAGAAGAAAAATTGGTAATTGGATTAACAAGTTGTGCAGGAGGATTTGGGTAAAACCACAAAGAGCTGAAGATTCTTTGTTCCTAAGATTAGCAACAAAGCATCCCACCAGCCGTTCTGAACTGCCTATTAAAGTGGGGTTACCATAACCTTGTGTGATGGGATATCTGATGTTTATATCAGTAAAATAAATAATATTAGTGAATGTCTCACACGCCCAAGCACCCCTTATATTTTAGCCTTGAAAGTTTCTTCAGGCTCTCTGTAGGTTTCTCATTCGCCACAAAAATGGTGAGAAAAAAGACATTCTCCCTCTTAAACTAGCTTAAAGGAAACTGTGTAGGTCAGACATGGTGAATGACAGTTATGCACCACATCAGCACCTCAGTCTTTCTGCACAGAGATGTTAACAAAGAAAACCATCTCTCAAAGGCCGTGTTTAGTCAAGAGCAGCCCTACTAACATCATGAACAAACAACAGTGCTATAGTATGCATGCCAGGCCAATAGTTGGCAGTGTAACTTTGTAATGACATACCATAGAAGCTGCTGAAGTTGTTTACTTCCTGTTTGTGGCTGTTAGCCATAGTCTGACTTTAAAAATTACGATTATGATCACTCGAATTTGCCTCAATAGACTGTTATCGTATCAGACTTGCTTTGGGTGCACTGTTGAGTGTTTAATTGGAGTTTGGTAGTGGCTACTGCGGAATGCATTGACTTATGCTAATATTAGCATTAGCTCAGTCACCGCTTTCACAGGCTTTGCATTTGCCAGTTTACACAGCCGGAGAGAAGGTTACGTTTTTCAAAAGATTACACTCTGGATCCCAGTTTCAAAAATGTGTGGTTGCAGGGGCACCAGCACACCGTTGTCATGTAATAGAAAGGTGTTACCGCAACAAAAGCTTACCATTTGATGCAAAAACTTGCGCAATATGAACTACCCCTAAGTCATCTCTTGTTATCCTCAATATTCTGTGGCATTCAGTCAATAGATTTTTGAAATAGGGCTCATGATTATACCCAAATATTTAAGTTCATTCAATTTGCCCTGAGGCTTAGTAAGCCTAATGTTGTATACTGGAGGCTTTCCTTACTTCATGTAATATGAGACATTTCTTTACCAAAACTCTGCAGGCACTTCTGTAATATAGCCTGTATTTGTTGACTGTTTAACCAACATGAGTCGGTTCACACACATCTACTTTGAGCTCTGTGCCAGAGGAAAAGGATGTTATTCACTTTGCACTTCGCACAAGTTGGCACACAAGGCAACTCTATAATGAGCCTTGATGCCAATGAAGTCATTTGTTTTGCCAAAGCACCTGTTGGTGCCACCCTCTGTGGGATATATGTCGCCATAGTAACGCCACACCCACTGCCGCTGGGGGAAGAGACTTCGCCAAGCTGTGTGTGTTTTACTTTGAGAATTGCAGTAAAACACATTTTCCCCACGCATCCGCTCCCTCTGTTTTCCCAGCAAACACCTGCCTTCGTCCTTTCTTTTCCATCTTTTTCACTCTTCTCAAACACATGCGCACACACTGAGCAAATGTATCTACCCCTGATGTGCGCTCGCGTCACCCTCTCATACTTTCACTCGCTGTGTCAAACACAAAGCGCACGAACACACGCAGTCACCCACACGTTCACACAGACAGAGCACTCACGCCTGACTGCTTTAATCGCTGAATAGGGGAGTTTAGCAGCTAACAATAGTAGTTATGAGCTGACCCGTTATTCTCACACACACAGAAAGAGAGAGAGGGACTTATAATGGCAGAAGATGATACGGTTCAAAAAATGTCTGTAGATTTAATTTAATGCTGTTATTTGCTAATGCATTTCTTTTCTTACATAACCAGCCATTTTCTGTTCTTTCTTCTCTGTTCTCACTCTCCAACATTTCTCTCATCTTACACACGTTCATATCACATTCATAACAAATAATGCAAAATGAAATTAATTGAATATTATCTCTGATTTGCAATAAGAACATTAGCAAAAACCAAAATGCTGAGATAAATAGTAATAGAGCCTCTTTATCGACCTGTCCAGTCCTGTTCCTACTGATAGAGACCATTTTCAGCTCATTGCATGTCAGGAAGAAGTAAGCAGTTTTGCTGTCTTGCTGTTTTGCCGCTAATGCTAATGCTAGCGTAAGTCAATGGATCCAACAGTAGCTACTACCAAACTCCGATTAAACACTCCACAGTGCGCCCACAGCAAGTCTAGTATGACAACAGTCTATCGAGGCAAATTTTGTAGAATAATATCAGAAGTCAAACCACGGCTGAATTTCTTTAATTTGTCAAAAATGAGGCCCTATGTCAAAAATCTGTGAATATCTCTTTAATGGTGAAGAACATGCTGCTACAGGTGATAGAGGAAGTACCTGCCGCTTTGTGACCGAAGTTATTCTGGCACAGAGCTGAATGGAGTGTGCTGGTGTTCTTTAAGAGTAAAACTCAATGGTTTTACTCCTATATAGTTTGGCAGCTGATAATAGCATTTATGAGCTGACAGTAATGACATGGTAACAGGAGTAATTACACGGTATTGGCCATTTAAGCATACCCTATGAGCTGACCATTCATTAACTAAGCTCACACTGACGGCACCAGAGAGACAAGAGGCAGAGTTTGTGTCAGTGCATGTGTTCGTTGGGGGCAGCGAGGTGTTGATCAGGTGTAGCTGGCAGTAGCAGAGACTGACAGAGACAAAGAGGAAGATGAAGGGATGAATGGATAGACAGGCAGGCAGACAGACAGACACACAAACATACACTGGGATTATCCTTTGTGTAATCCTCCATTTGACGGTCAGAGTGCAGTGTGAAGGGACAGGCATGTTCACACCAGCAAGTCTGTGTGTGTGTGTTTGTGTGTGTGTGTTTGTGTGTGATAAACAGCACAAACCCACAGCTAGGATGTTTATCAGGGATTCTGTGAATGTGTGTTTGCATATGTTTTTTTCGTGTGCATATATTTTGTGTGGGGCGTATTGGTGCGTATACATGTGTTATTGCATGACAGATGGGCCGATCATACTCTACAAGAGAACAGCACAGATTAGGATTCTGTTCTTTTAGATGTATGTGGTGTGTGTTTATTTCAAAAACATAAATGGGGCTCAGTAACTGTCAGCTGTTGGGCTTTGTTGTGTGCTGCATTTTAAGATGCACTGGTGCCGTTGCTCTAGGGATGGCAATGTTGATCCCTTGGTTGGCTCTTAGTTTTGTCCCCCCAAAAATGTTTGAGGAGCCTTGAAGAGTTGCCATGAGTTTTTTTGTACAAGCTGTTATGGTCAACAGTAGGGATGGGCATTCAGTGAAATTTCCTTGGTCGATCATCAGGAAAATTAATGATCAATAATTGATTTAATTGTTTTTTTAAACCTTAAAAATGCCTAATAGATTTTTAAAAATAGCGCATTTTTCCTCAATTAAATCTTCATTCCAAGAAGAACTTGTAGTCCAACAATAATTCTCTTAGACAAGGCAGTTAAAGTTCAACTGTTAAGCAAATAAGATATGCAGTGCACGTAAGGTGAAAGCAGCTGAGCACAACCTCTGACATTATGACACACTTAAACACAATTGTGCCTCTTTTAGAAACAGTTCCAAAAACAGTCATATCAGAAGATAATACTTTAATCAAAAAACATTATTTGCTGGTGTGCCTCACGGCTCCTCCGTGTTCAGACGGAGGAGATGGTTGGTAGAGAGGAGGATGCAATGACGGTAACCAGGGTCAGTTGTAATGTTACGTTACGTTGTGCAAGTTGTACATCATTGAGGTCGTTATCGTGTTGTTCTTATACACGGCTTCTCAGTGTTTACAACAAACTTCATTGTTTGTTAGTTTCAAATGGTCTCACGCCAAACTTTGCCTTGACCTTTTCAGGAAGCTGAGTGATGTTATTTCCGTTTTCTCTGTCTCTTAAAAGTAGCATCACCCCCCTTTGGTAAGACGTCTCATTGATCAGATTTCACATAATCGACAAAATCCTTAACGATCCATTATCGATCATCGATTAATCATGCCCATCTCTAGTTCCTCTCTTGATTGCCTTGATAGAGGATCAAGTAATAGAAGCTGAGAAGCTTTGTGTGATGGTTGTGTATCTCAAACTTCAGTGACAACAGGCCGACTGTACATGGAACAAGTGCTACTAGCAGCTGTTGGGGCTGACAGATATTGACATAAAGCAGATGGATCTAAGCGTCATTAGTATCATTTATAGGTCTGCTGTAGCCAGTTGGTGAGGCGTATCAAGGATGAGAGCAGGAAGGGTAAAGTAGCTCTCACAGCTCCTGTAGGTCCAGCAGAAAATGTCTACTGTAAATCTGATGCGGTTTGAAATGGATTTATGCACGGTAATAATCTCTATTGTCACTTGTGCGCTCATCCACTAATCTGTATTTTTGCTGTGGTAATCTCTTGTCTTCATGGGGATTTATAGTTGTAGTCCATGAATGCCATTGCCATGGAAACCAGTTCCTCCCCCTCTGTGCCCCCAGTCTGTCCATTAGAGTGGGAAGGGGCGGTGTATGTAGAGTTGTCACATTTGCTTTATCAGATGATGTAAGTCAGTGAGTTAACTCTGAGCTTTTGTCTCCATTTCGTGGCTTTACACTCAAGCCTGTGTCTGTCTCTCATAAAATTTTATCTCTCGGCCAAAGACCAGGTCAGGAAGTTGTTGTCGCTATGACGACAACCCCTAAAACAAAGACAGACGGCAATAAAGTCGGAAGTGGGGGAGCTGTAACATTTTGTGTAACTTGTGCAACTGCTACGTAGTATTTGCGATAGTGTGATGGGTAAAACGACAAAACTCGTACATTTGAAATTGAGAATATGGTTTCATTTAAGGAATCTGGTCTGTAAAGTAAATATTGAAGTCAGCAACACTCTCACTGCAATAATTTTAAGTCAAAAGAGGAAAATCTTCTGGGCGGAGCATCTTCCTTAGAGTTATTTTCCAAGAGGTCTTTCTTTTTATGAAGTATTATTAAAATAGAATTGAATATGTGACTGTAAAATATTGTAGACCACAAATGTGATGAAATGACTCAATGCTGGAGAGATTCTGTTAAGGTTTGTCAGTGTTTCCATTAGTAATCCGGCACACTGCATATTAACAATTGTGGTTTCTATCTCCTCTTTCCTCTTCATCTATCCATCTTTCACCTCTTTATATTTCTCTCTCTCTTCCTCAAGCTCTCTCTTTGCATCTGCACCTCTCCTCTCTTTCACACACTCTTCCTGATCGTCTCCACCCCCCTCCATGCGTTCTCTTGCTTTCTGCCCTTGTTTCTCCGAGCGAGAGTCTCGAGGGAAGTAGGCGCAGAGCTCAGAGGGAGGGAGGAGAGGATGGAGGAGAGAGAATGGCAATGACAGTTTTGTAGGGCAAGCGTTTGCAAGAGGTGGGAGAAAGAAAGTGAAGAAAGGCAAACAGGAAGATACATATAAGAAATAAGAAAGTG